>JASAND010014007.1:0-18763 GCA_030248195.1 Trissonchulus latispiculum
AATATAGTATAAATTAATATAGTATAATATAATATAAATTAATATAATATAATATAATAAATATGATATATTTACAACTTGATATATCGAGATTTGTAGTGTTGAACTGGTATTCCGATTCCTTAAAATCGTAAGTGCATGCTCCGAAACTCACCTACTGTTTTACTAACATCTTTTTGCGGTTGAACGTTTGGAGCCTGTTTTGGCAAGAAAGTATGAAAAAACTGACTGCAAAGACTTATTTTGCTCCAAAATTGAGTTACCTTTCTAGTGATTCTATTCTAGCCTAAGTGTTAACTTCTGGCTTCTAGTGGTTGAAAAAAATATTAGTACCAGTTTTCCGTTTCTGGACTGGTTGTGAGTAGTTTCATACATATCACAGCTTAAAGACCTAAATCAAGTACACCTTTAGCTGTTTTCTGATGTCACAGTCTATAGCTTGGAATTAAAGGAGGAAAGTCAAGTTTGGTCCTTAAAGGTGATTCTTCAGTATCGGCGCACTTGTTTCTAAAACTGGCAAAACTTAACCGATTGAGCTCAAATTTGACATGGATATAGTTGAACACATTTATGATCGATCTGCGACGAAAATTTAAATAAAAAGTTTTCATGGCGGGAAAATGAAGGGAAACTAAAATGTTTGACTCCGATTTTGCTGAAAAATTGTATATGTTAGTTTCATGATCACTAATTACGAATCTGTAAACCATCTTTCGATCGAGCTTTTCATTAGCTAACAGTAAGCTTAAGCTTACTTAAGTAGTTAGCATATACTGAGCTAATAAAAGGCTGGATCGAAAACAGTATACAACTTTTATTATATACAACTTTTCAGCCAAATCGGAGAAAAACTTTTTGGTTCTCTTTGGTTCTCCTTTGAAAAAATTAAGTAATAAAATTAAAAAATTAATTTTTTTGCCACGGATAGATCAGAAAAGTGTTCAAAAGCGCCCCTACCAAATTTGGGCTCAATCGGTTAAGCTCAAAAATTTTAGGAATTTTAGGTGATGTTTTGCTTTGGCGGAAAAGGAGGAATCGCCGGAGTTAAAGGTAAATCTTCAATTTTATATACTCTACTCTACTCCACTCTTTCCTGAAAAAGGTTCTTCTGCCGTCTGAATCGAGCTGTGCAAGCGAAAGCTGGTTGTTCAAATTTCACTGGGTCTGCTTCTGACCCTCATTTTTTCTTCGGGCTTCTAATGGATGTGTGAGCTATCTCATTTTTAGTATGAAAATTTAGAAATTTTCTCTATTTTCCAAATTTTTAAAAAGCTCTGGAGGTCAAGGAAAGGTCAATAGAGTGTGCTACTAGGATCAGTGAAGTTAGAATTGAATTGGTTGAAACATGAATACATAGACTTCATTCGCTGCTCAGAAAACTCTGTGTCTCAATTATTTCCAAATCGTTTCGAGTTTTTTATATTTTAAATTTGGTTTTGATTTACTTAAATTTTAATCCTTCATCTGGATTAGGATTTGTATTCCAGGTCACTGGCTCAAAACTGCCCTGAAAAAACAGTTATTGTCCTGCGAAAATTGAATAACTTTCAATTTAATCCGAATTTAATTTCCGCCTATCTCCGCTTTGACTTTGAAATCATTTCAGTTTCTAGTATGCCAATTGGCTCAACGCTTATCACAAATGGTTTTAAACAATAATGACGCAAAATTTATTGACAATAAAATCTTTCAGTTCGCTAACATATGGTGCTAAAGCGGAAGAATCTGATTGCAAGTTTGTCAGAAATTTGGTCAAAAATCGAACTTTTCTGACACCACCTGTCCCCTTGCAGAAACTTGGTGCGAAACTGTTGGCTATGAAACATCTCTTGGTCCTTCACTACTTCGTGAGGCGTCATTTAAGTTTAGCTCAACGTCTGGCCTTTAGCTGAAACTCAAAACCGTCAGTTATGATGGGGGTCAACTCCATTTCAAACGGCTCCGGAGACCCTCCCCACTTTAATCATTGGACTCATTTCTGGCTTCTCATCTTTCAGCTGACAAGTTATTGGGTTGACTGCCTTACACCTTTCACTGATGTTTATCAGCAATGTGCTGAAACTGAATCAAAATTCACATAATAAATAAGAGTGTGACGTTGCGGGTTTTGGGAGCAATCGTGTGAGGTCTGAGCTATGGCGGAGTTACAATTCTGTTGCAAACATAATGGGGGGAGGATACGTTCTTTTTCTTGTTGTGATCCGCACTTTGATTTTGGGGCAACGTTTTGGCAAATTTGGAACTGAATGTGACCGTAAAATCCAAGTCAGAATAGCCTTTGGGTTAGGATAGGATAGCCATAGAATGGGATAGCGCTCGAGAAATGGCAAAATGTCTGAATTGTGTAAAACGGAAAATGAACAGACTTTAATTTCAAAGAGACTAGTTTTATGGCTTTGACCACTTTTGATTTGATTTAAATTGTACGACTAAATCGGGAACATTAAGTCATTGACTATGTTTGTTTCCATTACACAGACTAAGTTAAATTTTAATCCGCTTAGTTCATCTTAATTGCCACTGCTATCATTGATATAAAGGTTGTGAGTTCCATCCCCTATTAAGAGCATAATTTTCATTGATCCATTTTTATCCGGGGTCTTTCCCATTATCCCCCCCATGGCTTCGTAGAAGTACTGAAGATGCACACTTTGGCGGATTGAGTTGAAATTTGGCAGGGGTAGGTTTTCGGACCTGCTGATTTCAAAAATGCAAAAATTTTAAAATTTTAAAAAATTTGTAAAAATTTTAAAATTCTAGTTTGGTAAGGGGAACCGAAAAATTTTTTGTCTTCGATTTTGATGAAAAGATGTATATAGGGGTTTTCAGGGACGTAGAACACGAATCTGAAATCCGTTTTTCGATCCAACTTTTCGTTAGCTCAGGCTAAGCTTACATCTTAAGCTTAGAACTTTAGCTTATATTGAGCTAACAAAAAGCTGGATGGAAAAACGCATTTCAGATTCCTGTTCTACGATCCCGAAAACCCCTATATACATCTTTTCAGCAAAATCGAAGACAAAAAATTTTTCGGTTCCTTGGTCCTCCCTTACCAAACTAAAATTTTAAAATTTTTAAAATTTTTAAAATTTTGAAATTTTTGCATTTTTTAATCAGCAGGTCCGAAAAAAACCTACCCCTACCAAATTTCAGCTCAATCTGCCAAAGTGTGCATCTTCAGTACTTCTACGAAGCTTTGGGGGGATAATGGGAAAGACCCTTTATCCGTTGTAGCTTCTTTCGTACAAAACAGGGCCTAGATCGCCAAAGGTTGTGGGTTCGATCCCCACCCCAGGCCTGAAGTTTTCGGATCGGATACAAATTGGTTTATTTTTTCTTTCTTTTTTATATTCCACTAGGGGACGGTGGGATGCTAAAGAGGACATTTTTTGGCTATTATTTCGACTTTCTATAATCTCGTTGATGTTCACAGATTTTATTGTCCAAACGGCACATTTTAACAAGCTTTTTAAAACTGAAGTCGTACGTATTACGGCTATTGAGTAATTTCAACTTGACGTTAGGATCTCATGTGCCAATCATAGGAAATTAGAAGAGTTATCAGTTTTATGCGTGAGCCAGAGAAATCTCAGGAATGACAAAATGGATCCGTCCAAGTTCTAGATAACATTCTTACCGTACATATTTTACCGTATTTTAGGACTGTACACGAATCAGACTTCGAGCTTAGGCCTTTGAAAAATTTTAACGAATTTTTGACGTATTAAAGTTTGGCATTATCCTACACAGGAGAGCTCAACTTGAGGTGAAATTACTCAATAACTGTAAGACTTACGACTTCAATTTTAAAAACTCTTTAAAATATACCGTTTGGGATTGGACAGTGAAATATGTAAAAACCAGTGAGATGAGATCGGAGAAAGTCGAAAAAATGATCAAAAATGGATCCCCTCATTAAGTTTCAATGTCCTATTTTCAGAGGATAAAATATTTTAACTTCTTAAATTTTTACATTTCTATTCTGATTTTAATTGTATGATGTTACACAGCAATTTAACACAATGACTGAAGGTTTTCGATTTCTACGGCAGCTGGTCTTTCGTGTTCTCAGACTGACAGGTAGAAAGCATGTCAAGTGTGAAGACGTTTTTTTTGGTTATTTTAAAAAATCCCGTACTTTTGCTTAACATTTTGGAGTGAATGCGGATGAGGACCAGAGATTTTTATTAACTAATTAATTATAAATAGTGGAGCACTAAGAACATTTTGAAGTGAAGATTAAGCTTCAGATGAAGATGAACATGAACTCAGCACTACGACAGGTTAACTGGGGTGGGGATCAGATTATTTCCTATTTGTCTCCTTATATATTAGGCGATATCGTGATGTTAAGTGAATCCATTTTCGTTGTCCAAAACCAGTGGTTTCCTACGATTTTCAACGATATATGAAGCAAGGTTTTGTAAGCTGGTGTTACAATGCATGTCTGTGACTTCTCTATCTACTTTCTTCTGACTCCACGCCAGTTGGTGCTACACCGGTTAGGGTGCAGCATCAGCCTAATTTTCTAGTTTGATTTATGAGTGCCAAAAAGTATAGCAAGAGTGCATAATTGCACTATGTATGAGTAGAAGAAACTACTATATATATATATAAGCCACTCTTCATTGCAATGCGTCCGATGCTCCGACCTGAATACGCGAATGTTTCCAAGTTTAGTGGGAGGGCGATGTTAGCCAGCAGGCAGTCAGATTGCGGGGAGTCCTCCCCGTTTGGTGTGGGTGGGTGTTCGCAAAAGAGGTCACCATTGGCTTGACGACCCCCCCCCTCCCCTCCCAAACGGGAACCCATTTTGCCTGTTCTCCACCAAACAGGGACCATGCATCAACACGGGGTCAATTTTGGGATTGCAAATAGTTAACGTTTTTGACCAAAAATTAGAAAAAACTGACGAATTTTACCGATTTTTAAGATAGTGTTTAAGAAAATCGCTGAAATTTGTTAAAAATAATCAAATCATGGCAAAGATTGCTGAGGGGTCTGCCCTTTTTCTCTTTCTGGACGAGAGGGTCTCTCTGCCCTTTCATCCTTTTCGCTGAGGGGAGTCTACCCGTTCTTCCCTTGATGGAGGCCTGCACCCCCAATTTCTCCGACGTTATCCTATGACGGGGACCCCATTGCCTTCTCCCTCCCCAACAAATGCGATTCAATGCGAATACGCAATGCAGTGAAGCGAAACCCTCTAGTAGCTTACTCTTCTTCTTTGTACATCGTGCAATTATGTACTCTTGATTATAGCTGACGCCTGACACTGAACAATTGTTTTCGCAAATACCCAAAGTTAAACCAGGTCGAAGAATTGTCAGGGAGCTGATTTGTAAACTACAATAGACTAGAGTTTACTTTTACTGCACTAAACTTGTCCTGTAGTGACTAAGCAACCGCTCGGCTAAGCTAGTGACGCTCAAAACAGGGACATTTGACATAATATTTAATGTAAATGTGAATGCGATGCGAATTGGATTGAATGACATGCGAATGTTACATTAGCCCAGATATTTTTAAATAAACAGACGATCGAGTAATCAAATAAAATGGTAGATAATCCATGCGATGGCAAAACGAATTATATATATATATATATATATATATATATATATATATATATATATATATATATATATATATATATATATATATATATATATATATATATATATATATATATATATATATATATATATATATATACATGGGTTCCCCATAGCATCGTTCGTGACATCGCTCAAACTGTACACACATATACACATATATATACATGGGTCCCGCCATGACATCGTTCGTGACATCGCTCACACTGTACACACGTATACACATATACATACATGGGTCCCGCCATGACATCGTTCGTGACATCGTTCACACTGTACACACATATACACATATACATACATGTGTCCCGCCATGACATCGTTCACACTGTACACACATATACACACATGGGTCCCGCCATGACATCGTTCGTGACATCGCTCACACTGTACACACATATACACATATACATACATGTGTCCTGCCATGACATCGTTAGTGACATCGCTCACACTGTACACACATATACACATATACATACATGTGTCCTGCCATGACATCGTTCGTGACATCGCTCACACTGTACACACATATACACATATACATACATGTGTCCTGCCATGACATCGTTCGTGACATCGCTCACACTGTACACACATATACACATATACATACATGTGTCCTGCCATGACATCGTTCGTGACATCGCTCACACTGTACACACATAGACACATATACATACATGTGTGCTGCCATGACATCGTTCGTGACATCGCTCACACTGTACACACATATACACATATACATACATGTGTCCTGCCATGACATCGTTCGTGACATCGCTCACACTGTACACACATATACACATATACATACATGTGTCCTGCCATGACATCGTTCGTGACATCGCTCACACTGTACACACATATACACATATACATACATGTGTCCTGCCATGACATCGTTCGTGACATCGCTCACACTGTACACACATATACACATATACATACATGTGTCCTGCCATGACATCGTTCGTGACATCGCTCACACTGTACACACATAGACACATATACATACATGTGTCCTGCCATGACATCGTTAATGACATTGCTCACACTGTACACACATATACACATATACATACATGTGTCCTGCCATGACATCGTTCGTGACATCGCTCACACTGTACACACATATACACATATACATACATGGGTTTCGCTGAATGTGACTTTTTAATGTGAAAAACTGGGAGGGGGGGTGCCTCTCCCTCTCCTCTCGGACGATGTGTACATACTTACTTACTTTCCTACCACGTATGATACGAACTGTACATACATTTTTGGACAATGTACACACCTGATGCCCTCGTGTACATACCTTCCCCGCCATATGTACATACCTACCTCTCCTGCCATCGCATGGAAGGGTTACCAATAAAATGAGACGTTGTCACCCGGTATTCCTTGTTTTCCCAGACGTACACACGTAATTTCATGGAACTGTAAGTCAACTGTATGCCAGCTATACATTCTCGTTTCAAATTTGCTGCTTCCTGTCTTTGTTTCTGAATAAGTATTTGAATTAGCGGGGATATAGTAATGTAGTTGGTTCAAGTTCTTGACATTAATTCCTTGGCACAGGTCAGGCCGTAGTATGGATTTAACTGCACAATAAACCATAGAATTAAATTTTCTTTAGATATGTGAGGTTAAATTAAGCCTTTTATGGCAAAAAAAGAAGAGTTATCTAGCCAGACGACTACTTTGTGCGTAACGGCGCTTGGAACCGCTAATGTGCATGTGTTGGTTTCGCCTTGGTGTGTCGAAAGCAGGACGAGCCGAATATTGATAATTCGGCAAATTTCATGGATTTCACTTAATTCCTCACAGTTTCCGAGAAATTCTGATATTTCGTTGACTGTTGTAACCGAAATTTCGTGCCGTTCGACTCAAATTCATAGACTCCCAATTATCTGACAAAGTGCAGTCCAATTTTCTTATTTGTTTAACTAAATAATTAATATTAATCTATTATTATTATTGTTATTATTATTATTATTATCATTATTATTATTATCATTATCATCATCATCATCATCATCATCATCATCATCATACACTTTTGCATTTCAGGTGCCTCAGTGCCAAATGACATGAGTCTGAATGGAACCCTGCTGGGCCGGTGGAACAATACCACGGGACACCTGGACTGCCAGTATGACTACGGGAACTACCTACAGGGTCGCTTCATCCTGGTCGCCTTCGTCATGACCACGATCTGTGTCGTGGGAACGCTGGGCAACCTGCTCATTGTCGTAATTCTGTGTCGTAAACGGATGCGCAGTTCCAGCAGCTGGTTCCTGGTAACGCTGGGCTTTTTTGACACCTCCGTGATGGTCGTTACCATCCTGCTCTATGTGGTTGAGGTCGTCTACGACTATACGCGGAGTTTCCGCCTCTACGAGGCCTGGTACTCCTATGTTCGGGTCGTCTACGTCCTCAGTCACATCCTGCAGGTGTCCACGGTTTCGTTGACTGTGGCCGCTACAATTGAACGCTTCGTGTCCCTTTGGTCGCCCATTCGCTGGCGACTCTTCTGCGCTGACGCGCGCAGTCTCCTGTGGATCTGTATGTCACTTTTTCTGGCCATTGCCTTAACCATCAGTAAGTACTGGGAGCTGAACATACGCTACAATCCCCATTGTGGTGAGAATTTCGGCAAATACGTCCTCTCCATGTCGGCCCTGCTGGAAAATGAATACTATGTGCTCATCTACTCCGTCTGGCTCTCCAACATCCTGTTCATCTTCTTGCCTTTCATTGTTCTCTGCGTTCTCAACTCCCTCATCTTCTTCAAGATGCGTCAGTTGGCGATTGTGGCGCACCGACAGGCGCCCATCGTTGACAAACTGGTCTACCACAAGCACGACATGCCGGCCTGTCGCAGTCCACGGCGAGAGAAGGGAAATCGGCGAAATCGGGAGGCCACCGTAGTCCTGCTTGTGGTAGTCCTGGTCTTTCTGATCTGTAATGCTCCGTCCGTTTTTCTTACTATTTTAGAACAGATAGAACCGGAATTTCTGGCCGCCTACAAGATGCTCTACGCCTATTCGAGGGACATCATTAACCTGTTCACGGTGGTCAATTCCTCGGCCAATTTTGTCATCTACATGATCTTTGGCGGAGAATTTCGCCAGGAATGCCGGCGGCTGTTCTGCCCGATGCTGAAACGATCGGATGACAACAGTTCGGACGATGCAACGAGCCCGGACTTGGAGGGCCATCAAGAGTATGAGTTGCATCGAAAGACATCACTGGACGGGTTTTCGTTTCGAATGCTGCGAAACCATAACAACTACGTGCCCTCCCCCTATACGGATAATACTGACCTACTCACGCCCCTGGCAGGGATGGAAAATGGTAAATGGAATAATGGCAACTCACCAACTCTTCACAACAGTTCTCCTGTTTGCTGGGAACCGCGACCGGTGAAACATTACCATTCCCCGGCTCCCAAAACGGCCGCGGTCCCGGACGTTTGCACTTGCTCACAGAAAGATTGAATCGTTTCAAACATAAGATTTTGCTCGTAGATTTTTGCACACTGTGCACCATGTGTAAAGACTGTGTATATGTGGTAGCAAGATAGTAAAATTGGCGAGACAGTTTTCTTGCTAAGAGTTTGGCAAGATAGTTATCTTGCTAAAATTTTAGCAAGATAACTATCTTGCCACGAAATTTAACTTTTAATTTAACTTTAACATATTTTACTATCTTGCTACGACATATATAAAGCAGATAATGCACAGTGCAGCGTACGTCTAACTGAGTTGTACGCACACTGCACGCAGGGAGACTGGTCACTAATCTAGGTTGCATCAGCAGGCAGCGGGGTGTCTTCAATGCCGAGAATTGCGTTTCCGAGAATGCGCATTGGCGAGAAAGGCATTACTGAGAATGGTCCATGATCCTGTCTTGCATTGCCGTGAAAGTACAAATGGCATATTTAGTACTGCCCAGCAAGGCCTTGTCGAGAATTGCATTGCCGAGAAAGTGACTTTACTGAAACCTGCTGATGCGATTATGTTTCAAATGTGTACGTGTTTTGCCCTAGGGCGCAGGTTATCCCTAATCGAACAGAGCAAGAGTCACATCGCTACCAACTTATCCGTACTTCGTTCCAGATAATTGATTAATTCGCCAAAACAAAACATAAGAGGGGGTGAAAATGACCCCCCTGTATCCATACATTAACATAGGGTCGGGTGCTGGGGGGGGGGGCTTGTCCCCAAAAACTTTTGAGGGGGCTTGTACCTTGAACGAAAATTTTCAGGGGGGGGCTTGTACCTCAAAAAAAATTAGTAAAATTTTTCGAAAAATTAACGCTAATTTTATTAAAATTAGCAATTTTTTGTCAAAATTGGCAAAAAGTCTTCAATTTTTGAAAAAAATTTCAAAATTTTGGCTTCGAATGAAGTAGGGATTTTTGCAAAACTTATTGCAAAGATAAATATAATCGATTTCTAAGTGCAGCAGCTGGACAAAAAGGACTACGTGATCAG
Source organism: Trissonchulus latispiculum (assembly GCA_030248195.1). Classification (NCBI taxonomy): domain Eukaryota; kingdom Metazoa; phylum Nematoda; class Enoplea; order Enoplida; family Ironidae; genus Trissonchulus; species Trissonchulus latispiculum. The sequence continues at coordinate 10,118 of JASAND010014007.1, forward strand.
AGCTCCATCGTGCAACCTGTGTCTGGTCTTTGGAATAGAAATAAAAAATCACCACTTGTGCCAAATGGCCGCCGGGCGTAAAAGGGTCAAAAATGGTCAAACATATTTTTTTAGACTAATGCCGGCAGGCATTTAAAAATCAGTCTGTTTTGAAGGATGAAATCCTGACTCTACAAAGCAACATTATTCGAATTTTTTCTGTATCATTCATATTATTCTTTCTTTAGATTCAAAGAAACCGAAGGCAAAAGTCAACTCTCTGGTACAATATAATTGACTCGAATATTTTGCTAGAATTACTGTCCCAATTGTCTTAGTTAACAACTCTTAGTTATTATGTACTCTTGCTTCCGTCAGAACAAACATGCACTTTAATTAATATTAGTGTGTCTAGTCAAACCAAAGCATTTCAAAGACAATACCAGACTGTCTCAGGAATCGTGTGAAAATGTACATAAATTTTTACACACTTTATTCACACAATTTTATTCCCGTAAAAATCATGCTCGTTAACTATTTGGGCTGAGGGAATATTGTGGAAAAGATAATCTTTTTGTATACAGCAGGGCTGTTCAGGGTTGGAGTTCTGCTGCATATACTGCTGAAGCATGCAGGCAGTTGCATTCAATGCCGATAGTTGCATTGCCGAGAATGGTATTCGATGACACAGTGGAGAACACCAGGCGAAGCCTCCCAGAAACCGACGAAATTTTCGGAAATATGCGGAAAATTGGAACTGGAATCATTTAAAGTTTTTATTCTTACAAAAGCGAATTTTTACAAAATATATAATGCTGCGTCTAGCTTGCGTCCCGTTAAAATTTCGTTGCGTCCAGACACGAAACTTTGCGTTCCGACGCACTTCTGGACGCTAAAAAAAGCCTGCTCATAGCAAGAAAGACCAACTTAGAAAAATTGGATACGTCAATAGATGACCCACGGTCCCATGGTTCTTAACTTAAATTCAGCGGGACGCAAGGTTGACGCAAATCGAAAACCAAAAGCCCTGGATATGGGCCTAAATTTTAATGCAGCAATAGACACAGGGGGGCCATTTTCACCCCCTCTTATGTTTTGTTTTGGTGAATTAATCAATTATCTGGCGCGAAGTAGGGCTAGGTGGCAACGATGTGACTCTTGCTTTGTTCGATTAGGGATAACCTGCGCCCTAGGGCAAAACACGTACACATTTGAAACATAATCGCATCAGCAGGTTTCAGTAAAGTCACTTTCTCGGCAATGCAATTCTCGACAAGGCCTTTCTGGGCAGTACTAAATATGCCATTTGTACTTTCACGGCAATGCAAGACAGGATCATGGACCATTCTCAGTAATGCCTTTCTCGCCAATGCGCATTCTCGGCAACGCAATTCTCGGCATTGAAGACATCCCGCTGCCTGCTGATGCAACCTAGATTAGGTATCTGCCTCCCAGCGTGCAATGTGCCTACAACTCAGTTAGACGCACGCTGCACTGTGCATTATCTGTTTTATATGCACAGTCTTTACACATGGTGCATCGTGTGCGTTACTATCAAAATTATGTTTTTGAAACGATTCCTCAATCTTTGTGTGAGCAAGTACAAACGTCAGGGACCGCGGCCGTTTTGGGAGCCGGGGAATGGTAATGTTTGCCTGGGCGCGGCTCCCAGCAAACGGGAGAACTGTTGTGAAGAGTTGGCGAGTTGCCATTATTCCATTTACCATTTTCCATCCCTGCCAGGGGCGTCAGTAGGTCAGTATTATCCGTATAGGGGGAGGGTACGTAGTTGTTATGGTTTCGCAGCATTCGAAACGAAAACCCGTCCAGTGACGTCTTTCGATGCAACTCATACTCTTGATGGCCCTCCAGGTCCGGGCTCGTTGCATCGTCCGAACTGTTGTCATCCGATCGTGTCACCATCGGACAGAACAGCCGCCGGCATTCCTGGCGAAATTCCCCACCAAAAATCATGTAGATGACAAAATTGGCAGAGGAATTGACCACCGTGAACAGGTTAATGATGTCCCTCGAATAGGCGTAGAGCATCTTGTAAGCGGCCAGAAATTCCGGTTCTATCTGTTCTAAAATAGTAAGAAAAACTGACGGAGCATTACAGATCAGAAAGACCAGCACTACCACAAGCAGGACTACGGTGGCCTCCCGATTTCGCCGATTTCCCTTCTCTCGCCGTGGACTGCGACAGGCCGGCATGTCGTGCTTGTGGTAGACCAGTTTGTCAACGATCGGCGCCTGTCGGTGCGCCACAATCGCCAACTGACGCATCTTGAAGAAGATGAGGGAGTTGAGAACGCAGAGAACAATGAAAGGCAAGAAGATGAACAGGATGTTGGAGAGCCAGACGGAGTAAATGAGCACATAGTATTCATTTTCCAGTAGGGCCGACATCGACAGGACGTATTTGCCGAAATTCTCACCACAATGGGGATTGTAGCGTATGTTCAGCTCCCAGTACTTGCTGATGGTTAAGGCAATGGCCAGAAAAAGTGACACACAGATCCACAGGAGGCTGCGCGCGTCAGCGCAGAACAGGCGCCACCGAATGGGCGACCAAAGGGACACGAAGCGTTCAATTGTAGCGGCCACAGTCAACGAAACCGTGGACACCTGCAGGATGTGACTGAGGACGTAGACGACCCGAACATAGGAGTACCAGGCCTCGTAGAGGCGGAAACTCCGCGTATAGTCGTAGACGACCTCAACCACATAGAGCAGGATGGTAACGACCATCACAGAGGTGTCGAAAAAGCCCAGCGTTACCAGGAACCAGCTGCTGGAACTGCGCATCCGTTTACGACACAGAATTACGACAATCAGCAGGTTGCCCAGCGTTCCCACGACACAGATGGTGGTCATGACGAAGGCGACCAGGATGAAGCGACCCTGTAGGTAGTTCCCGTAGTCATACTGGCAGTCCAGGTGTCCCGTGGTATTGTTCCACCGGCCCAGCAGGGTTCCATTCAGACTCATGTCATTTGGCACTGAGGCACCTGAAATGCAAAAGTGTATGATGATGATGATGATGATGATGATAATAATAATAATAATAATAATAATAATAATAATAATAATAATAACAATAATAATAGATTAATATTAATTATTTAGTTAAACAAATAAGAAAATTGGACTGCACTTTGTCAGGTAATTGGGAGTCTATGAATTTAAGTCGAACGGCACGAAATTTCGGTTACAACAGTCAACGAAATATCAGAATTTCTCGGAAACTGTGAGGAATTAAGTGAAATCCATGAAATTTGCCGAATTATCAATAGTCGGCTCGTCCTGCTTTCGATACACCAAGGCGAAACCAACACATGCACATTAGCAGTTCCAAGTGCCGTTACGCACAAAGTAGTCGTCTGGCTAGATAACTCTTCTTTTTTTGCCATAAAAGGCTTAATTTAACCTCACATATCTAAAGAAAATTTAATTCTATGGTTTATTGGTTCAGTTAAATCTATACTACGGCCTGATCTCTGCCAAGGAATTAATGTCAAGAACTTGAACCAACTACATTACTATATCCCCGCTAATTCAAGTACTTATTCAAAAACAAAGACAGGAAGCAGAAAATTTGAAACGAGAATGTATAGCTGGCATACAGTTGACTTACAGTTCCATGAAATAACCTGTGTATGTCTGAGAAAACAAGGAATACCAGGTAGCAACATCTCATTTTATTTGATTACTCGATCGTCTGTTTATTTAAAAAATATCTGCGCTAATGTAGCATTCGCATGTCATCATTCATTCAATTCAATTCGCATTCACATTTACATTAAATATTATGTCAAATGTCCCTGTTTTGAGCGTCACTAGCTTAGCCGAGCGGTTGCTTAGTCACTACAGGACAAGTTTAGTGCAGTAAAAGTAAACTCTAGTCTATTGTAGTTTACAAATCAGCTCCCTGACAATTCTTCGACCTGGTTTAACTTTGGGTACTTGCGAAAACAATTGTTCAGTGTCAGGCGTCAGCTATAATCAAGAGTACATAATTGCACGATGTACAAAGAAGAAGAGTAAGCTACTAGAGGGCTTCGCTTCACTGCATTGCGAATTCGCTCGCATTGAATCGCATTTGTTGGGGAGGGAGAATGCCATGGGGTCCCTGTCATAGGATAACGTCGGAGAAATTGGGGGTGCAGGCCGCCATCAAGGGAAGCACGGGTAGACTCCTATCAGCGAAAAGGATGAAAGGGCCTAGACCCTCTCGTCCAGAAAGAGAAAAAGGGCAGACCCCTCAGCAATCTTTGCCATGATTTGATAATTTTTAACAAATTTCAGCGATTTTCTTAAACACTTTCTTAAAAATCGGTAAAATTCATCAGTTTTTTCTAATTTTTGGTCAAAAACGTTAACTATTTGCAATCCCGAATTTGACCCCGTGTTGATGCATGGTCCCCGTTTGGTGGAGGACAGGAAAAGGGGTTCCCGTTTGGGAGGGGGGGGGGGTCGTCAAGCCAATGGTGACCTCTTTTGCGAACACCCACCCACACCAAACGGGGAGGGCTCCCCGCAATCTGACTCCCTGTTGGCTAACATCGCCCTCCCACTAAACTTGGAAACATTCGCGTATTCAGGTCGGAGCATCGGACGCATTGCAATGAAGAGTGGCTTATATATATAGTAGTTTCTTCTACTCATACATGGTGCAATTATGCACTCTTGCTATACTTTTTGTCACTCATAAAGCAAACTGGAAAATTAGGCAGATACTACACCCTAACCGGTGTAGCACCAACTGGAGTGAAGCCAGAAGAAAGTAGATAGATAAGTCACAGACATACATTTCTTACATTTCTTTAATGGCAGCTTACAAAACCTGGCTTCATATATCGTTGAAAATCGTAGGAAACCGCTGGTTTTGGACAACGAAAATGGACTCACTTAACATCACGATATCGCCTAATATTCACCTAATATCTAAGGAGACAAATAGGAAATACTCGGATCCCCACCCCAGTTAACTTGTCGTAGTGCTGAGTTCATGTTCATCTTCATCTGAAGCTTAATCTTCACTTCAAAATGTTCTTAGTGCTCCACTATTTATAATTAATTAGTTAATAAAAATCTCTGGTCCACATCCGCATTCACTCCAAAATGTTAAGCAAAAGTACGGGATTTTTTAAAATTACCAAAAAAAACGTCTTCACACTTGACATGCTTTCTACCTGTCAGTCTGAGAACACGAAAGACCAGCTGCCGTAGAAATCGAAAACCTTCAGTCATTGTGTTAAATTGCTGTGTAACATCATACAATTAAAATCAGAATAGAAATGTAAAAAATTAAGAAGTTAAAATATTTTATCCTCTGAAAATAGGACATTGAAACTTAACGAGGGGATACATTTTTTGATCATTTTTTCGACTTTCTCCGATCTCATCTCACTGATTTTTACATATTTCACTGTCCAATCCCAAACGGTATATTTTAAAGAGTTTTTAAAATTGAAGTCGTAAGTCTTACAGTTATTGAGTAATTTCACCTCAAGTTGAGCTCTCCTGTGTAGGATAATGCCAAACTTTAATACGTCAAAAATTCATTAAAATTTTTCAAAGGCCTAATTTCGAAGTCTGATTCATATACAGTCCTAAAATACGGTAAAATATGTACGGTAAGAATGTTATCTAGAGCTTGGACGGATCCATTTTGTCATTCCTGAGATTTCTCTGGCTCACGCGTAAAACTGATAACTCTTCTAATTTCCTATGATTGGCACATGAGATCCTAACTTCAAGTTGAAATTACTCAATAGCCGTAATACGTACGACTTTAGTTTTAAAAGGCTTGTTAAAATGTGCCGTTTGGACAGTAAAATCTGTGAACATCAACGAGATTACAGAAAGTCGAAATAATAGCCAAAAAATGTCGTCTTTAGTATCCCACCGTCCCCTAGTGGAATATAAAAAATGAAAGAAAAAATAAACTAATTTGTATCCGATCCGAAAACTTCAGGCCTGGGGTGGGGATCGAACCCACAACCTTTGGCGATCTAGCCCTGTTTTGTACGAAAGAAGCTACAACGGATAAAAATGGATCAATGAAAATTATGCTCTTAATTGTGGATGGAACTCACAACCTTTATATCAATGATAGCAGTGGCAATTAAGATGAACTAAGCGGATTAAAATTTAACTTAGTCTGTGTAATGGAAACAAACATAGTCGATGACTTAATGTTCCCGATTTAGTCGTACAATTTAAATCTAATCGAAAGTGGTCAAAGCCATAAAACTAGTCTCTTTGAAATTAAAGTCTGTTCATTTTCCGTTTTACACAAATTCAGACATTTTGCCAATTTCTAAAGGCTATCCTATTCTAAAGGCTATCCTATCCTATCCTAAAGGCTATTCTGACTTGATCTTACGGTCACATTCAGTTCCAAAGATGCCAAAACGTTGCCCTAAAATCATAGTGATCGCAACAAGAAAGAACGTATCCTCTACCCCATTATAGGTTTGTAACAGAATTCGTAACTCCGCCATAGCTCAGACTACACGATTGCTCCTGAAACTGCGCACTTGTCACACTCTTATCTATTATGTACTCTCGATTCAGCTCAGCAATATTGCTGATAAACATCAGTGAAAGGTGTAAGGCCGGCTTCAATCCAGTCAACTTTTCAGCTGAAAGATGAGAAGCCAGAAATGAGTCCAATGATTAAAGTGTGAGGGTCTTTCGAGCCGTTTGAAATGGAGCTAACCCCCATCATAAATGACGGTTTGAGTTTCAGCTAAAGGCCAGACGCTGAGCTAAACTTAAATGATGCCTCACGAAGTAGTGAAGGACCAAGAGATGTTTCATAGCCAACAGTTTCTCACCCCAGTTTCTGCAAGGGGACAGGTGGTGTCATAAAAGTTCGATTTTTGACCAAATTTCTGACAAACTTAATTAAATTCCTCCGCTTTAGCACCATATGTTAGGAACTGAAAGATTTTATTGTCAATAAATTTTGCGTCATTAACGTTTAAAACACATTTGTGCTGTGCGTTGGCCGTTGGCATACTAGAAACTGAAATGATTTCAAAGTCAAAGCGGAGACAGGCGGAAATTAAATTCTGATATTGAAAAGTTATTCAATTTTCTTACAGGCAACAATCGTTTTTTTCGGTGCATAGCTTGAGCCAGTATCCAAATCCTAATTCAGTCGAAGGATTAAAATTTAAGTAAATCAAAACTAAATTTAGAATATAAAAACTCGAAACGATTTGAAATAATTGAGACACAGAGATTCTTTTGTTGAGCAGCGAATGAAGTCTATGTATTCATGTTTCAACGAATTCAATGCTGACTTCACTTAACTTATTTTTTTTTTTTTTTTACGTTTTTTTTACCTCCAGAGCTTTTTAAAAATTTAGAAAATAGAGAAAATTTTCAAATTTTCAAATTTTTATACTAAAATGAGATAGCTCATACATCCATCGAAGGCCCGAAGGAAAGACGAGTGGTCAGTATAAAACACCCAGTTAAATTTGAACCACCAGCCTTTCGCTTCGCATCAGCTCGCTCAGACAAGAAGAACCTTTTTCAGGAAAGAGTGGAGTAGAGTAGAGTAAAATTAACATTTACTCTTTTAACTCCGGTGATTCCTCCTTTTGCGCACAATTGCTTTTAGGAACAATTGCTTGCACTGTTCCTAAAATTCCTAAAAACTTAACCGATTGAGCTCAAATTTGGTATGGAGCGCATTTGAACACTTTTCTGATCTATCCGTGGCAAAAAATTAATTTTTTAATTTAATTAATTAATTTTTTCAAAGGAGAACCAAAGAGAACCAAAAAGTTTTTCTCCGATTTGGCTGAAAAGTTGTATATAATAAAAGTTGTATACTGTTTTCGATCCAGCCTTTTGTTAGCTCAGTATATGCTAAATACTTAAGTAAGCTTAAGCTTACTCTTAGCCAATGAAAAGCTCGATCGAAAGATGGTTTTACAGATTCGTAATTAGCGATCGTGAAAACTAACATATACAATTTTTCAGCAAAATCTGAGTCAAACATTTTAGTTTCCCTTCATTTCCCGCCATGAAAAAGGTTTTTATTTAAATTTTCGTCGCAGATCGATCATAAATGTGTTCAAATATATCCATGCCAAATTTGAGCTCAATCGGTTAAGTTTTGCCCGTTTTAGAAACAAGTGCGCCTATACTGAAGAATCACCTTTAGCACCAAACTTGACTTTCCCTCCTTTAATTCCAAGCTATAGACTGTGACTTCAGGTTACAGCTAAAGGTGTACTTGACTTAGGTCTTTAAGTTCTAAGTATGAAAACTAACCAACCAGTCTAGAAACGAAAAACTGGTACTAATAATATTTCTTTCAACCAATTGAAGCCAGAAGTTGACAATTTAGTCTAGAATAGAATCATTAGAAAGGTAACTCAATTTTGGAGCAAAATAAGTCCTTGCAGGCAGATTTTTCATAATTTTTCGTCAAAAACAGGCTCTAAACGTTCAACCGCAAAAAGATGTTAGTAAAACAGTAGGTAAAGTTTCCCGAGCATGTACTTACGACGATTATATAATCTGAATACCAGTTCAACATACAAATCTCGAGATATCAAGTTGTAGTATATTATATTTATTATATTATATTATATTAATTTATATTATATTATATTATATTATATTAATTTATATTATATT
>JASAND010014009.1:0-35988 GCA_030248195.1 Trissonchulus latispiculum
GTAGGCGTCGCGCGTATAGGTGCTAGTGTCGTCTAATTGACGCTTAGCCTCCAAGAGATAGGATCAAGTCCCTTGACCAGATGACAACAGCCCGTCCCTTTGTCAGCGGGTCTTGATGACGATGTCCTAGTCCTGACGCTGTTCCCTGATTGCATTCTTCTCAGCGTGGGATAGGTTCGACCGTCTACGATAGAGCGGTATAGACTGTACGTCATTTTTGATGGAATTACAAAATACCTTGGCCTGAAGATTCCCGGGAAAGGAGCGCGTCACCTGATTTGAGAACTTAGACACGCTGGTTAGCAGATCATATCTGCTGAATTCCCGGGGACGAGGGGAGTAGCCGAGTCCTTTGGAAAGAACAAGCTTTTGTTCCTTCGTAATCCCGACGGAATTCAGATCTATAACCACTTTTTCCAGTTCATCATCTGATGGGATAATCTTCAGGCCGGGAATCTTCAGGCCAAGGTATTTTGTGATTCCATCAGAAATGACGTACAGGCTATACCGCTCTATCGTAGACGGTCGAACCTATCCCACGCTGAGAAGAATGCAATCAGGGAACTGCGTCAGAACCAGGACATCGTCATCAAGCCCGCTGACAAGGGACGGGCTGTTGTCATCTGGCCAAGGGACTCCTATCTCTTGGAGGCTAAGCGTCAGTTAGACGACACTAACGCGATACGCGCGACGCCTACGAATAAAGCCGAATTCTTTTCCCAGATCGTCGCCCACCATGTGGAGGATTGGCATGCTCGTGGCGCACTCAGTGAGAAGCAGCTTCAGTTGCTGACTCCTGAAGACGCCAAAGCTGCCAGATTCTATCTCCTCCCAAAGGTCCACAAACAGAAGATTCCATGTCCTGGGAGACCTATAATTTCTGCAAATGGTTGCCCCACTGAGAAAATCAGTGGTTTCGTGGACTCCCAGCTTAAACCTCTGGCTCGCCAGATCCCTTCCTTCATCCAGGATACAACTGACTTTCTACGCAAACTTGGAGCCCTTACCGTGTCATCTGACTGTATTTTGGCCACGGCCGACGTAACAAGCCTCTACACGAACATTCCACACCATCTGGGACGAGAAGCTTGTAAGGAGGCTCTGAAATCCAGGTCTGATGCCCGTTATCCGACCGAGATGATTCTGAAATTTATAGACCTAGTTCTGACCCTCAATGTCTTCGAATTTAATGGCGAATTCTACACCCAGAGAGAGGGCACTGCAATGGGTACAAAGATGGCCCCCAACTATGCCAACATTTTCATGGGTTACGCTTTCGAGAAGAAGCTATTTTCTATGGCCGAAGAAAAGCCCATAGCATGGTGGCGCTACATTGACGACGTCTTTATTGTTTGGAAGGGCTCCCGAGATGGACTAGACAGGTTTCTGCGTCTAGCGAATGGCCTTTCCCTAGCATCAAACTGGAAGTTGACGTTGGAATTACCAAAGTCAACTTCCTGGATGTCTCAGTGGAACTACGCAACGGCCAAATTGTCACCGATCTATTTATGAAACCCACTGACACTAGGCAATATCTTCACTACGAGTCATGCCATCCTCTCCAGCACAAGTAGCCTATTGCCTACAGTCAGGCCCTTCGGATTTGCCGCATCTGTTCTGATCCTAGTACGGCCAAGACTCGGCGTGCCCAACTGAAAGAAGATCTGGTCAAAAGAGGGTACCCGAGAGGCAAGGTTCAGCGCAGAATTACGAAGGCCCTATCATGTAGCCGAGAACAGTTGCTATCAGTGAAGGCCCCACCAGATCCTGAAAACGAGGAAAAGACACTATGCCTTGTCTTACCTTACCATCCCGATCTAGATGGCGTCAGGAATATCTTGCAGCGACATGAACATTTCTTGACTGGACTGAACACTAAGATCAAACTATTTTGGAGGCCACCGCCGAAATTGCGTAATATTCTTGTCAGGGCCAAGCTTCCCACGCCTGGCACTGATACAACAAACCGAGCTAACGAGCCCGGTGGTACCTCCAAATGTAGCCGAAACTGTGTTCTTTGTCCCGCCATCAAGGAGGTGAGCTCATTCAAGAGCTCTGTCACTGGTCTGGAATACCCAATCAGGGGAAATTTTGACTGTAGTACTGGAATAGTGTATTTGGCGGAGATAGATGGGTGTTCGTCACAGTACGTGGGGGAAAGTGGAAATTCCCTCTCCCAAAGATTTCATGGCCACAGGCACGATATCCGCAAAATGGATGCTAGTAAACCTTTATCTTGTGATTTCAGAAACCACAACCATCATTTAAATGATTTAAGAGTGACAGTAATAGACTTTGCCGAAGAAGAAACTTGCAGGAAGAAGAAAGAAAAACAATGGATCAGCCAACTTTTCACTGACTATCCTTTTGGAATCAATTGGGAACATATTCTCCGTTTCAACAAGTCCCCGCCCCCCGGGTCTGGATTTACTAACATCCATTCTGTCGAAGACCGTCCTGAGCCCCCTAGAGCCCCCCAAACATTTGTGTCACAGTCCCGGCCCGCCCCCCTGGCCCCTCGAATCAGAACTTTGCCCCCAAATCGTCCCGAGGCACCTGGAGCTTCCCGGACATCTGTATCGCGGTCCCTCCCTGTCTCCCAGTCAATAACTTTGTCCCCGTCCTTCCGATTTCCTGAAATTTTGCAGCGCCGAAGGGACAGGATCCACCTCATGATTTGAAAACGTTTGGAAACTTCTTTTTAAAGGAAACTTTTTTAAAGGAAACCTTTAAAGGAAACTCCTCCTTAAAGCTAAACTTTGGTTCAAAAATAGTTGTGAAATCCAAGCGAAACACGTAGTGTTTAAGCTTAGAAATTAGCAATTCCGGTGACGAGTCAAGAGGTGTTTTCTGTGGTCCAGTAATAAAAATTCCAGTAATGTGTATACTATACTGTATACCACCATATGAATGCTCAGCCGTTGGATACTGAAACTGTATAGTAGGTATGTGAATTAGAAAAAGATTCAAGAGTCACGCAAAAAGAAAAATAACGGTACGTATCGTAACCCATCTAGTTCCTAACGTATAGTTTTGGATTTCGTTTTTAACATTTCAGCATTAATTTGTTGCCAGAAATGTTCTGCTTGGTTAGTCTGGCCCATAGGGTTCGACCGACGACTGCTAATTTGCACTGTGTTGGCCTAAAACTGCAAACTACTGCCATGGTAACCGAAGCAATAGAACCGGAAAACCCGTCAACAAGCAGTGTTGCTACAGAACAAGAAATATTGGATCGTATCACGGCAGCCCTCAATGAGAGAGTAGGTAAAGTCTATGTAAAATGTTGGATTTCGTTGAACAATTCCTTGTTGAAGTCCGTTGAACTATTTTTCAGTTGCTATTATATGTTTATAGATACGTAGCTTCGGGAGGGGGGGGGTCTAAAGGATCCGGAACAGCCCTCTCCTTTTTGAATATGTACCAATTTTTTGCAAATTTCTATGCAAATATGGTCATTTACTTACTTTAAGATACTTTAAGATGTAGACAGCCATGGCTGATCAGTAAAAATTGGTGTCTGTGCGTTCGTCCGGCTCCGTTGTATATAATGTCATAGATCCACAGATACCCGAGAATGCCACTGTCTTCAAATTTCTGAGGAGAACTCTGTCCGGATCCTCTCCCCTGGTGCGTATCTGGCTTACTTTGTGGATATGTGTACTGCAATCCTGATCGTTCAGTTTGCTAAGGTCTGTGCTCACTTAGCTCTAACTTTACTTACTTACTTACATTATGTATTTGTGCGATTGAGATTAGTTGGTGAATTGGTACTATCGCTCCACACGTTTTTCGCATCATTTTCCAACCAGTTTTTTCGCAAATTAGCTTAACTCTAGTTTGTATCTCATCATCACAGAAAAACAAAGAAACAAAAAGACGTTTTTGCTTCAGAGCGACTTTAGGTTCCCACGATCGAATCCACCCACACCCTTCTGATCTCAAATTTAGTGCTAGTGACTGAGTGCTGAAAAACCCTAAATTTCTGTTGTTTTTCTTATTTCAGGGCCACAAGATTATTCTTAGGTCGGCCGGCGGCAAGTCTTCCTCCTCCTCCTCCACCCCCACTGCGTCGCCGGTCCAGGCTCTCCTGCTTCATAATGCTCCCTCCGATCGTATTGTGGACTTTTTCACGGTTTCCCCCGAACTGTTGACTCACAACAGCAACAACAGCACCTTTGAAGGATCCCAGCATCAGCAACGAGATCAGCACTCCTTTGGATCTATCCTAAGTCTACTGATCAATTCTGGTGTCACAGTGATCCAGTGCCTGGAGGCTTTTACGGCCTGTCCCCATCTCCTGGGTCGCAGTATTCCAGAGCTCACATCCGTCCTGAATATGCTTCGTTCCTTTGGTCTTGGGGGTTAGTGTTAGTGACTGTCTTCAGTTTTTTAGGGCAAACGAATATCAATGCTGTTGTTTCTGGAGTTTTTTGTGGGAGTGGGCTTGTTGGATTTCATCAGTTTTTCTACGTATGACTGGGCTGTTTTTAGTCGAAAAACGTGAGGGTGGAGAAGTGGGGGGGGGGTGCCTAAACAGTTGGGTGTGTAAAATGGCCTACAACTGCTAAGAAAACGGATAATATAGCCTGTTTTCTACGTTTACTGCTATTACCTAGCTACAAAGTGCTCAAAAATCAAGTTTAAGTACCAAAATAGACGATTTTAGACCAAAACATTATATCAAAGGCGGAACGTGTTTGAACATTCTGACCAAAAACGCTTAAACTTTGCAGTTCTGGATACCTCAAGGTGAGTGGGGAGGGCGCCCAAAAAGTGGGGGGCTTCCCCGGCCCTCCAGTAGAAAAACCCAACAGTATGTATAAAGTTCAATCGTCTGAGTGCCAGAAAACTGATAACACGGCTGACAGAATGAAAGAGTGTAAGTGGGCATATTATATACTTTTCCTTCCTTATTGGTGTAATTATTATTTTTGTTTGTGTATCAGTCAGACTGAATCCTTCCTTTCCTTCTGTTTTCAGGTGAGCATATTGGACGCTGCTGTCTCCGTTGCCCGGAACTTTTCCTTCGATCTCCTGTGGAACTTCATAATAAATTTCACATGCTCCTCGGCTTCTTCTCCAACAAACAGCTGCAAGAACTGATCCTGAAAAGACCGGAAGTGTTGACAATGGTTGGTAGTAGAAACTGTAAATTTTCATTGGTTTTTGAATGACAAAATGTTTGTATAATTTATGTTCTGAATAGGACTATCAGAGCAAGTTTCTAATGATCCCATTGTTGCCACGGCTTCAGTATGTCCTTTGACGTGATTCTTTTCGCAGAAGTTAGTAAGTAGTGAGGCCAAAATCAAATAATAAACCACTAATGATTTATATATTTCATTTTCATTCGTTTTATGTAGTTTGATAACGTGAAAGGAAACGCTTTTGTGCGAAATACATTTCAGATTTCCTAATTTTGATTTATTTATTTTGATTCTTATGTTTAATACTTTTTCTGTGTCTTGCGTAATCTCTGCTATTTAGGCCTTTGAAACACTGGAATCCAAGTATGAGTATATCTATTTTGAAATGGGCCTGGAACAACCAGAAATCTTGGAGACGAACTGGAGCCACCACTCTCTGGAATCCATTATGATCAGACATGAATTTCTGGTCCGCACTGGAGCCTACATTAAGCCAAATCCAAAGCGTCGGTTGGCCAGCAAGGTGTGCAATATTTTGCGGTTCTTTTTTAGATAGGATTATTTTTGCAACCCACTCTCGTCCCATTCGGAGTTTGGATGGCTACTTGCCCGCCGGAACCCTTACTGTATTCATAGTGTAGCGAAATCAGGTTATAAAATGCTATTGCGGCTTTGCTTTGAAGAATTTCTGGTAACTTTAATGTCGACACTAACTGACCATTGTTATTCTCTTCTTCTTCTTCTTCTTCTTCTTCTTCTTCTTCTTCTTCTGCTTCTGTGGCGGCCGGCTGACGAATCCATATGGGGAGTCTCCACCTCCAAGTCCAGCACACGTCTTAGCAAAGGGGTCAAAGAGGGAAGCAAGGAATAGGGCGAAGATAGAGACCGCCGGAATAAATGGCATAAATGACCCACAAGCTCGGTAGCACAATTTAAGGCTTACATGACTGAGGATAAACCAGGACGAAATACAATCAGCCATATCCCGCGAAGCTAGAATCGATTTGGCACGCTGGTCACGCGCCACAGGGAGCACGTGGAAGGGTAGTCGCCAACTGCATCCACCACAGCATGAAGGAAATCGCCAACCGGGCGCGGATTCTTCTGCTCCCACATACTCATCCTTATGATAGCTAGACAGAGAGGCTGACTAGAAGAGAAAGAATTAGAGAAAACATTAATTTGAATGATTTGCATTTGATTTTGAATGATGAATAATATACTTTTTCTTTTCATGTTTCATGTTTTTGTTGTTTGACGACGAATTGTTTAGGATAATCCCAGCCTAAGTCAGATTCTGGACACCAGTGATGCGGAGTTTGCTCGAAAGGTGGCCGGTGTCACTCTGGAGGAGTATGAAGTGTTTGTGAAGATGTATCGACGCCAGCTGCAGGATGAGGAGCGGGATCGCGCCACAGAAGAAGCGGAAGACGAAAAAGAAGAAAGTGATGACGAAATCGGTGCTGTGAAAACGTCAGAGAAAAAGCTGGACAGAAAGAGTCGGAAAAAAGGAGCCACCGCAGCCGCTAATCCTTATGAGCGTCGCTCCCCAGATGCTGCAACAATTGTTAGGCATAATTTGACTGCTTAGAGTGTAACCATTTTGTTGTTTGATTTTTACTTGTTGCTTTCAATAAAACATTTTTACTGGCCTTACTGGTGTTTTCCGATTGTTCTTGGTTCACTCGTGTTATGCTTGCAGTAAGCAAACATGATCTTGTTGGATGTAGGTTTGGAAGCTTTCTTCCTGACTTCGCTAACCCAAGTATAATCCTTTCTTAATAGCTGTTGCTTGAAGCACTACATGCAGCTTGCCACTGGTAGATTCAGTAACCAACTCTATCAGTGGTATTCGTTATTGATGGATTATTAATGGTAAAGCCTAAAGTTTTCTGGCCTGTTGAAATCTTGCAGTCATGTTTCTCTCAGATGGTTATTTTTTCTCAAATTTTGCTTCAGCTTCAGTCTGTTTTGTTGAAAATAGTGTTGCGGATGCAACCATCCTTTGTCATTATTACGGCTGTTTGGCAATAGAAAATGTTTGAAAGCACGATTGTATACTTTAGTAACCGTTTAGCTAACTTCAAATTAAGAGTAATCCTCCAGTCGACTTGTAATCCTGCTGTTTCAGGAGGGGAATGCAAAAAAACCGGTGGGGGATGGGAAGGGGTGATGCTCCCCAAAACGGGGAATTTAGTTCTAATCCGTGCCATTTGAAGTAACGTTTCTACAGCATTGTTTGAAATAAAAAATAGCTAAGGCTTAGCGCGTTTTCAGCGAGTGATGCCGAAACAGGTGAAACCACACCAGACAGAGTATTTGATGCCTATCTTGAAGTGAAAAATACGTATAATGAGGACGGTACACTAATTTCGCGAAAATTTTTTTAAAAATGTCGGTTTACACGTGCAACCGAAAAACTTTAGGGGTGTCCGTAATTTCGGGATTCTCCCCATTCCCATCACTTACGTAACGTAAACTCTTTGTTCATGGTTATGACCAGGCGTTAGCCAGGGGGACGGAATCCCCCCGAAATTGTGGACCCAAGAATTATTCTGTGCCATGTGTAAAACACCCATTTTTAAAAAAATGGCGCCTTCGTCTCGAAATTAGTGCATTTTTCAATCATATTAAGTGTTTCTCGCGCCAAAATGAATACCAAATACCCTATTTGTTGTGGTTTGACCAGCTTCTGCATCATTTGCGTGCATGAAAACGTGCGTTGCCTTAGGTTTTTAAAAGTTTTTAGTTGCTGGGGAAACTCGACAGCCCAGGCCCTCCGAAAATTTTTTGCGTTAACCCCGAATTTTTTGTGGCGACGCTAGTAGTTGTGACCATGCGTGCGCTTGGGGGATGTATTCACCCTCTCCACAGGTTTGAGCTCATCCACAGAGGAATATCTGCTTTTTATTGGTCACTGGTCGGAGCCCCCTCCCCAATATCCGGCTCCAGTACATGCCTGGGTCAGGCTGGCCAAAAGGACAAGATTTATCTAGTCACGCTCTTGTGTATTCAGATGGTTCAGTCTCGATCTTTGTTTGTGCATGGGCTTGAGATTTTTGAATCTCCCCCACTCCCAACCCTGCACAGGGTTTTCGTTTTGCCTTACACGTTTGCTGTGTTAATTTTTCCTGTGCTTTGTTTAGTCGAAAGGCTCCTTCATAATGCAACAGCAAGAGTTCAAGGCTGAGAATGCTGCCGTCGGAGCGGCCGGAGCCTCTCTTCCGCCCCGTCCCGCTCACATCCGCCATGATGTGGATCTGACCCCCAGTCCATCCGTATCCGTCTCCTATCCGCATCCGCATCCGGCCCATCCGTCCTCCGCACTCCACCTCCCACCTCCGTCCGCTCATGAGACGAACTTTTCCCCCAACCCTCTCCACACTGCTTCTTCTTCTTCCTCTTCCATGGCAACTACTTCCCCCACCACCCATCCGCCGGGATTGGATGTGAGATTTGCCACCGCTGTGGCGAGTTCCTCCACCGCACAGCCGTTGCTTCATGCCCACCCCTATCAACACTACTATCAGTCGCCTACCACCAGTATAGCTGGTGCCGGCATTACCAGCTTTGCTTCCCCTCCCCCACCCGGATCCAGTAGCACTACCCCCCAGCTACCCCTTCCCTCAGTACTGGAGCTAACGGAGCGTAAACTGATGCACTTGGAACAGGAGCTTCTCACCACCGGAGCTGTGGTATCGGCCGCTCCCTCCGTGCCAGTGCGCCCGCCTGGCCTTGGGACGACGACGGCAGCGGTCGTTTGCACAGGTGTGGGCCTGCCACCCCAGCTGTCCATGATATCGCCGGGCCGGCCTCCCGTCACGGCTACTGCGATTTTGGACACTGGTAACGCGGGCGGGGCCGGGGCTGCCAGTTTTATCCTGCCCCCACCGCCAACCGTTTTCACAACTCTATCCTTACCCTTTACCACCGGCAGTATCCCTTTGCAACGAGCCCCCGCACCCCCGATTTTCAGCGCTTCCTTCCCGCCCTCCGGCCTGGCCAGTCTAAGCGTCAGCTCCTCCCTAGCCGCTGGACTTGGCTCCCCTCCGTCTCTCAGCAACGGCGCTGGTAACAGTCAGAAACCCGTCCCCTCCACGCCAGCGACGACAAGCCGTTCTGGCGCCGGTGGTCCCCCTTCCGGTCCGGGCTCTGATCATTCGCCGACCTCCTGCTCTTCTGGGGGCAGTTCTTCCCTGGTTCCTCCGGATCCCTTGCCCTCTGCCAGTATTGCCAGTCGAGGGGTCAGTAGTTCGCTGAGCCTGCCCGTCGGTTCCGGTCCGGGCCCGGGCCCGCTCCTCTCCCCGCCTGGACTACAGACGGGCCATTTGGGCGGCCCCGGCAGCGTGACGCCCCTGAAACGCAGCACGCGGGGCCGCCCCCCACGGCAGTCCAATTCGCCCAAACCGTTTCCCTGCAGTTACTGTACGCTGGGCTTTCGCCAGAAGACTCAGCTGCAGCAGCATGAACGCGTTCATACCGGGGAACGACCCTATCCCTGTATCTTCTGTGGACGAGCCTTCAAACAGCTGTCACATAAGATACAGCATGAGCGCATACATACTGGTAAGCTGGACTAGCTGTGTTTGCTTTGCTTATCTTGATTGTTATGTATAGAAACTTGGCTTTTTGTTTTATGACTTTGTTAAATTTTCTAGTGTAGTCTCGGGTAGTTTGGTAATATTTTGATTTCGTATACGTATTATGTTATGAAGTAAAAGACCGTGTGTGCACCTGTTGTGTCTACTGGGTGCTAACTTTTAAATTTTAGTTTCCTTTAGCTTCCTTCTTTTTTTGTAGGTGAAAAGCCCTATACCTGTGTGGAGTGTGGTAAGAAGTTTCGTCAGAAAAACCATCTGGACAGTCACTTTCGCTCTCACACAGCCACTCATGGTACTCACGGGATGAACGCTTTTCGACTGGATACGGTCATTAAAATGGAACCGATGGAGCCACCGTATTAAACTTTATTGATTAAAAGTTTTCATGTATTTTTAATATTACATAACATTGTTGATGGTTTTTAATTGAGCCTCCACTTCGGAAATCTGTGTTCCCCCCTCGTTATGTTCTTATTCAGAAATTTTATACTGCGGAGAGTAGATCTACAAGATAGTAGAAATTGCCAGTGGTAGAAAAAATTTTCTTCTCCTTAAATGGACTAATATTGTAGTTTTAAAAATTTGTGTTGTTTTTAAGAGTCAGTATGCATACGTTTATTTTAGGCAATTCTGTTTCTGCTTGTTTGTTACGTTTTATGAAACAGCATTTATGCCGACTGAAAGCTGGCTGAATTGTCTTGAGATCTAGAAAAAATCATCTATAGTCTCTTAAACACGTTTGACCTCTGCAGTTCCTGAATTTTAATTATTTAAATTTTTAGAAAATTGTGTAGAGAAAGACCTACCTGATTGATTTTTAGATTTTTTTACGTTTTCTCGCCTATATTCAGAGTGACTACTTTTGGTAATGTCGAAAATTATTTCTGTTTTTATATTTATTGCTTGAAAGACAAGAACTTTTTCCTGGTTTCTTTTCCGATGTCAGTTACCTAGTAGTTGGGACTTATTTATCGTGTATATATTTAATACTTACTTCATTGAGCTAAATCCTTGCAAGGATCTTTGTTTGCTAGAGGATCCTTGCAAAGATCTTTGTTTTAATAGACTTTAGTTTTTTCTTTGCAATTCTATCGGTAAATCTGGCGCGAAAGCGTCTTCTAAAATGTCACTACAGTTTGGGAACGAATTCCAACTTAAGCTTGGTTCGATTGTGCCCGGGTGGCTCAATCGGTAGAGCGTCGGTCTAGTTAACCGAAGGTTGTGGGTTCGATCCCCACCTCGGGCCCGAATTTTTCGGGTCGGAGGTGCTGTAGTGACAATCTTAGTTTCGTTTGTTCTTTCATTTGTATTATGCATCATTTTCTTGTTCATGATAGTTTTATATGTACGTACCTATTGAATTAATTTTAACATTTTTTACTGCCCAGTTTAATTTCAATTAGCGTAAAGGCACCACGGGTTCGTTCAAATTGAATAGCATGTAAAATCGAAAATTGGCAATTTTTCTGTAAATTAGTCATCGGATATCCTACTTGCGTATAGATGTATATACCATCATTTTCAGGGCTTTTAAACTGAAGAATAACGTCAATTTTATAGCCACAATGACCATGTTCTCAAATTTTTGCTTCACTGATTTTGATGTTTTTAATTTAAATGATATTTTTGTAAAACTGGGATAGGAAGATTTTATTATAACTGAGACAGGTTGTTAATTTCTTTAACCAAATGTTAATGTGGGCGGGTCGGGCATTCTTTGACGAACTTGCCAAATCAATCTCTAGAAATGATCTGAAGTATATATTTGTGTCCGTTTCCCTATTTTAATTGAAAAGACGGTACTGTTTTACTGTTGTAACTGTTTGAGCTTTTGTTAGTCGTATCCTTTAGTTCTTTTCGCTTTTACTTATTGTGTATATAATATTTAAGATCGAACTGTCCGTGTACATTACTGTCCTTGTTTTCTTCTTCTTCTTCATGTTCCTGTTTTGTGGTGCATTTAGTTTGCATTTAGGAATATAAGCTTTTTGTATGGGATGTACTGCCAGAATTTTCTATGGGTTTAATTTTTCTTTAAATAATCTCGCATGCTCAAACCCTCCATCACGTTCTCGGGTAAGCATTTGGGTTTACCAACCTTCGTAAATAGCCCCCGCCCTCACTTTGAGGAGCCCAGAAATTGCCAAGTTTTAAGGATTTTCGGTCAAAATGTTCACAGCTTTTTCGGCTTCGCCGATGTTTTGGTATATACGTATATAACAATTGAAGTTTTGAACAGTTACAGCTATGTAAGCATGCAACAGACTACTTTTTATGAGCTTCCAGCTTTTAAGGTCCTCCCCCCACTTCAGGGGCCGATGTTATCAACGCCTAAACCCTGGTTATGTCTCAAACCTGGGTTAACCTTACTATCTTTAACACATAAGTATAACCCGAGTTTGCGACTTAACTCAAGCATAGGTGTTGATAACGTTGACCTCTGATCTTCCTTCCACTTGTTTCTCATGCTTCCCCACTCCCACCTTTTCGCTAAAAATAAATCCTGGAACAGGGAATTGTATTGTTTTTCTCCTTTGCTTCAGTTGCATTTAGTAGATTGAATGGCATTTCCAGTCACAGTATATACAGTGTCGCTTTTTGTACTACAAAATTGATTTATTCTGTTTGTTTTTATTAGTTTTATGGCTTGTTCCACAGGTTTTAGGGGAATGCTGTCGGCATTGCGTTACATTAGATCAGATCCGGCAGCTTGTCTTAATGCAACAGAGACTGCTATATTCACAGGTGTCATTTAGATTTTAGAAATTTATTTCTTTTTTCAAATATTTTCCCTTAAAATTTTCATTTCGATCACATTTTCTGATGGCGTACGTGGGACACTCCGGACCGCGGGAACTAAAGTATATCACTAAAATATCACCCTAAACTGTAAATTACTATTTCGATTGGAAACCTCGAACATAATGTTTTCTTTTTACAGAACATTGGAGTATCTATCTTATCCTTAATTAGCAGTCAAGGTTGGGGGTTGTGTGCCATTTTAACTAAAGGAGGAGATTATTAACTAAAACTTTAACTTAGACCTTACAAAAATTAAAATTGCTCTGTAACAAATTCAAGCCGTGTATTTTGTGTCGTACTCGGAAAAGTTCGGTTAATTTTAATTTTAAAAATTTTACTCTTGTTTTTAACTATTTTACGGTGTTTTAGTTGGCATTCACTGGACTTGTTCTATTTTTGTGTGCAACCTGCTTGTTATGCGTTAAGAGTGATATATTGTTGTTATATAACTGTGGTATGATTTTGGGCCATGTCTTGTGTGATTTAGTATTGCCAAAGTTATAGCTTATGTCATAAGTGAGTAACCGAAAAATACATGCGTATATAATGTATATAGTATCTGTAATGCATATACTCAGGCCTCTGCTAATGGTATGGTAAAAAATTTTTTCCTGGCACTACCCAAAATAACTGTTCCAGAGTTTTTACGTTTAATTTTAAATTTTAAATGATAGAAATCATTGAATAAATTGTCGTAACATTAGCTCAGTATTTAGAACCAGCTATGATTAAATCAACAGACACAATGTTTAATAGTTAATACTGACGTAGTTTTGTTTAGATTAAGAGTAGTTGTGTATATTTTTGCCAAATATAATTCTATGCTGTTAATGAAATTATTGTTAGTGTCCTGTCCTTATAGCGCAGACGTTGTACATATAAACGTAAAGTTAAGTAGTCTTAGTCTCAGTAGTAATTCGGCAATCTTGGAAATTAATAGCAGTGTTCGTTTAGATGTTTTATCATTTAAGAATCTTTTTCAAGAGAACTGAATCCTGCTTACTACTTGTGTCAGTATTTTTAGTTGGTTGTATTGGATTTTTAGCATCGTCGTGGATTAAAGTCAGCTATTTTTTATTTTGTGTTCTTTTGTTGGCTTCAGGTTTTCCTGATTCTGTCCCTTTAGTTGTTTCTTCTTTTTTGTGGATGTAATAGACTCGTTCTGGTCTGTCTCTCTCTGTGTTATGAATATCATTAAATAAACATGTACGTACGTTATACGTTGTGTTTAACAGTCTTTTTGGGTTTTAGATTAAAGTCTGTACTGTTATACTGCCCTGTAGTAGTTGGTTAGGCTGGTACTGGTTTGTAGTATCAAGAGTGTATAATAACTAAGGGTGGCAAGCTTTTGAACATGATTCGAAAAATACGGATTCCCTTCCACTTGAGTAGCCAGTCTATCATGCCCTCTAGAAGTTCTAGACAGATCGAAACGTGCTCGGCTTTTGAAAGTTTGGTTTCAAGCTCCAGTCTGTACGCGTAAGCTGTGTTTTGGGTACTCGATTTATCAGATCAATCTTGACCTAGTTCATGAACCAAGCTATTGAGGAGTGACCCTTATCACAATACTATTATTATGTACTCTTGCAAAGATTGAAATTGCAGTGGAATATTACGATATAACTCTAAAATTATAAATTTCAGACTTGCTCATAGCGAGCTTTGCTTTCAAATGCCTCGTATTCATCAGTGTCACGGCCATCATTCCAAAAAGCTTTGTACGAGTAGTAGCAACTTTTAATACATTATACAAAAAATTATCGAAGACTGCTCAGCGTTAGTAAAGCTAAACTCATCACTAAATAGCTAAATTTGAGTCTGGAGTCTGCATTAATAATCGTTTTGAAAGAAGGATCTTCTTGGGTCAGTGCGTGGTCTGAGGCTTTAAGGCTCTTCAGGTGAGGTGGGGCCAAGGGTAACGAGGCTGTTGCGGAGGATTGGACTTCTTTGGCAGATTGCTGAACCAAAGGGATGACTGCAAGCATCGTGCAGACGTCATTAATACCCAGTGTAGGCAAGCTCTGAAATGAATAGTCCAAAAAGCAGTTGAACTGAATACATAAAATGTATTTACTTTGTCTTGAAAAATGACAGCTAATGCAAGTTGCTAGCTTGAATTTCGAAGATGGTGATACTCCGTTTTGCGCGCATGACTGGCGTTTCCTTATTAATAAATCACTTTTTAACGAAAAAGAAAACATCTATATATACGTTAATAACAACAGAAATATATTTATGTGATGCAGACTTGCTTTTCCAGGAATAAAGGGCTGTATCACCCTCCCTATCTATGTATCTAAGTTTTATTTTGTCATATGATTAGCAGATTAACAAATGGATTTGCTTTTGACTGTGTTTACTCAAATTTGATTTATTTGCTTAGATTTTAATCTATTAAAATTTGATCCGTAGCCGTAACTAGTCGGAAAAATTGTCAAGCTTTTACCTTT
Organism: Trissonchulus latispiculum; assembly: GCA_030248195.1. Taxonomy (NCBI): domain Eukaryota; kingdom Metazoa; phylum Nematoda; class Enoplea; order Enoplida; family Ironidae; genus Trissonchulus; species Trissonchulus latispiculum. Next base: position 15,004 of record JASAND010014009.1, read on the forward strand.
TCGTCCGGATATGACATCACATCATGTGGGCTAGGAAAATAACCACATCTGGCTTTCAATAGATTAATCATGTGAGGAAATTCTTTAAAACAATCAAGGTTACAAAGGCACTGTTTCATGATTTTCTGCAACCAAATATACAGTAAATGCAAAAAGAAACAAATCAAATCAGGAACTATACAAAGACAAAAATGTTTCGTTAGACTTTCGTTTTAATAAAGTTAGAAAAACTAGCCTGTAAAAATTCCAATACCAAAAATGTTAATGGAAGAACATACCCGTTTAAAGCAGAAGTGATAAAATTTATTCAAGAAAATGTGACAGGATCCTTCGCCGCAAACTTTTGTGAAATCAGTATGGTTATGGTCTTTTCCAGTAAACAATATTTTCCAACAGTTTCTAAAATGGCTGCTGAGATCATCACACTCACTGCACGATTTTGCCTAAAAATGTAGCATAATAACTAACTAATGTACAATATATAAGAGTGAACATTGTAATGTCATTCAGAATTGTAAAAAATTACAACATTGAATAGCTATCCTTATTTTGCATTTTGTTGTTGAGCCTCAACGGGCTCAACGCGTTGGGTGTCGCTTTGACGTGTTTGTCGAGGTGGTTGCACTACCCTTAGTGGTTATGCAGCAGACCATTTTGCCTTCAAGTCAGGTATAGGCTGTCGCAGAGGCAGAGCAATCATGTACACTTTTAGCTAGTAGATTCCTAAGATTACGGCCTCTGATATTTTGGGACTGCATTTTGAATAACATTTATACTCATTTTTCCAACATCGACTTGACAATCCTAATCAAAGGAGCGTTACTGCCTACTTTACTATAATAGCACTGTAAGAGCAAAAAATAGGGCTCAACCTGAGGTTTTAGGCAGTTATCTTCCGCTGGAGAAGTCACAGTATCAAATAAAATATTCAGGCATGAGGCCATTCTTGGTGTGAAGAGATCCTTACAGTCTTGGATATCCTTAACATGATGCTTTCCTATCGTGCTGGAAAGTACAGAAGTGTCCCGATTTAGACTTCTGTACAGCGTTGAGACTGTTTGAAGACATTCTGTCGTACAGTAACCGACGGGGTGATAGGGCAAACCGTCTTCGGTGTAGGCTGGCTCCAGATTGCATCGAAATTCGGCCAGTCTTAGCTGAACTCGGCAATACTGTAACAAAGGTTCAAAGGTGAGAGTGATTGTTTGCTGTGATAACGGTCTCTGAACAGTAGTGTTGTTGCCCGGCCGGGTTTTTAACTCGGCCGGCCGGACCCGGCCGGCCGAGCTTGTGAACCCGGCCGGCCGGAACCGGCCGGCCGGCTGGCCGGGCCGGCGGCCGGCCGGGTGATGCATACAGGCCGGCCGGCCGGCCGGTCAAAAAAGGCCGGCCGGTACCAGTTTTGCCCTATTTTTCGTGTATTTTGCAAAATATTTAGCATTAATTGAAGCATAGAGTTACTCCTGGTTATGTATAACAAATAAAATCAAGTAATGTCTTTTTTCTGAAGACCGGCCTGAAGACCGGTTGCTTCTATAGACCTAGCCGGCCGGCAATGGACCGGCCCGCCGGCCGGCCGGTTTGTCGGCACAGTGACAGTGGGCCCGCCGGCCGGCCGGGTTTTCCTCGGCCGGCCAACAACTCTACTGAACAGTCAGTATATATATATATATATATATATATATATATATATATATATATATATATATATATATATATATATATATATATATATATATACATACACACACATATAAATAATATATATAAGGTCAATTGCAATAACATTGGCTCGACCATAAATTTGTGAATGTTCAGAGCGTTTGCGGTGCTGCACCATATCAGACTAACTGCGGATTAGCTGAGAAGGCTGATTTTTTTTGTAGTGATAGTGGTTGTGCTCTAAGTTTTAAGGGTGCTGTGCGGTGCTCTAATTTTTCTTTATACTCTAATCAACAATAACAATAGTAATATTATTTCACTATTGTGTAGCTTACTGAGCGAGAATTGCACATTTCCGATTCTGGATAGCAGCGCGTCACGAAATTCAAGAATGTATTTGGCGTCAGTGATAAGGCAGTGATAATCCAACAATAATGTGTATAATAGAAGTCTGTAAGCATCCGTTTCAACATGATCACCTCACTTCATCTCTACATAAAATTCACATTACAAAAATAAAAAAACAGAATACGGCGGTAGAAAATTTAAAATTTCATTCTAATCTGCGCATGGATCTTTGAAAAATGAAAATGTTACGACTGCTGTAACTGAAGGAAGTAATGTTCTTTAACTCAGAATGTTACAAATAAAGGTTAAAATGTGCAAATTTAATGTCAATGAATTACAGTGAAAACATGGTCGTCATACACTAATTATATTAAACGGGATTTCTCAACGCAGATGTCAAATAAATTTAAGAACAAAAAGTCCTAGCAAAAGTAGCTGCAAGTTTACTGGAATTATTTGTTGGAACCTTGTCTGTAACTGTTAGTAAGTACAGGTGGAAAACTAACATAGTCATAAATTTTTGAGCCTACGCAATTAAAAAAATTCATGTTTTGAAATTCTGCCCGTCTGACTTAAGTGTTTGTCATACTTTCAAGTGTTGACTGAAGAAAAAATGCGGAATAAAATTTATAGAAAGCGAAATCTGTTCTAAGAAAGCCCGAAAGGCTAAAATCTACTTAGAAATAAAAAAACGCGTGTGCTACTACTTCGCTTTCTCCCCGGTTTTCGTGCTGACGTCAATCAAAGAAGCAGTCATCATTTGCTACAAAAGAAATCCCTTTTCCACTAGGCAGAACCTTTATGGCTGAGGTTAATCTAAACTGGTCTAGCTCAAACTTAACTCCCAGGAGGGAGTGCCCTCAAAGACTTGGAATAAATTACAGGCTTTACTTTTGCATATTGGCCAGAATAAGAGGTAGTAGTCTAACAAGTATGGCTCTAAATTATTGGGCTTCGGCCTCAGAAAATAAGAGACATAACTAATCAACCGGTTGGGGTGGTATCTCAAACTTCTGGCGTAGGTGTCGAAAAAGTTTAGCGGTCCACCTGATACCACCTACACCTATTTAAATGACAGATATTAATGTTAAATTAGAACAAGAGTTAGTTTGGGTAGCAGACTAAACCATTGATCCGGGTTTTCTTATTAAATTCCGTCTTGGTGGTCTTTCAAAGAGCCCTCACAGAAAAAAGACAGAACAGTGAATAAACAAAACTAATTAGAATTTTTCTCTCCTTATATGTGCAGGTTCATCAAACGACAAGGGAGCTTTAATCTTCTATAGACGTTTTTTCATGAAAAAAAAGAAATAATATCCAACTGTCAAATTTTACTGTAAAACTATGCGAAGACTAAAGTTGTACAGGAAACATCGGCAGACGCATACCTGTGCGCAACCTTCGCAAAACTTAACCGATTTAATTGAAGATTTTTTATGGATGCATTTGAGCATATTTTTATTGATGTAAGAAAAGGTATTTGGGCATACCCGACTATCTGTATTTCTTACTGATGTGAAGCAAAACTTTAAAAATGTTAAATTTTTAAGCTTTCCAAGGATGAACCAAGGGGAATCCAAATATTTTTGTCTTCCATTTCGCAGTGAAGTAAATCAGGGGTTCGCTGGGTCACTGAACATGAATCAGAAATGTTAAGTTTAAAGCCTTAGCTGATTTCTAGCTAACGAAAAGTTGGATCGAAAAACGGTTTTCAGATTTCTGTTCAACGACCAAGAAAACCCCTGTAACTTAGGAAAATAAACTAAATAGCAAAATTGAACACAAAAGATTTTTGCTTTCCCTAGGAAAACTTTGCTGCAGTTCCTTCAGAAATGTATATTAAAAAGCTCAAAAATTGAATTAAATCGATTAAGCTTTACAATAGTTACGCACAGATGCACGTCTGCCTTAGTAAGTAGGACTATTGCCGAAACAGCATTTGTTTCTAGAAGACAAATTTTAGTAATAAATGAAAATAGGAGCTACAACTTTACCTCTTATGCACACAGGAAATCTTTTGCAGCTTGCAACGGAATTGTAATTTATTAATCATGCCATCGTAATCACTTGTAACAAAGAACTCTTACTGAACGCTAAACTTCTTCTAGTCAGGGATCATAATTCACCGATAAAAGAGAATTTCGGCTTTATTTTGTTCATGGCATAGAAAGTGGGCGATATAGTTTTTGTTTCCAGGTTTCCTTCACGTCGAGTGTCAATTTTTGAAGCGGCCGCTACCAAGTACCAGCCGAGAACGGTGTTCCCTACAGTAAGACCTTATAAGCCAAATTAAGGTTTTCATTGTCATAATGATAAATAAGTCGCTAGACCTTCGTAACGAGGCTCTTGCAAGTTTTGCCAAGAAAATAAACCTAAAAGCCCAGTACAATGTTTCTACAAGCATGAACAAACTTCATTCACTACCTAGCGGCGCTTAGTACAAATCAATAGCGAACACAGAAACTAGCGCCTCCGTTAACGACATTCTGCTAAGTACGCCGAGGTCAATCCAAAAGCCTAGTCCCAGCATCGACCCGGAGCAACTTATGAATAAGTGGCAGAATTGTTGGAAGCGTTATCCTCTTGAACAAAAATTATATAGTTTGCATGAACATATTGCAAACTATCGGATAAAATTGCGATTTTAGCTACAGCGGCTCAATAGAAAACGTTCGCGCATTGAGCTGAAAGGGGCAGGTTCAAAAACAAACTGAAGCCATATAGTATCTAATAAACATTAAAACAGTCTTAACTCTACCTATCCCTATTAAAAAGTGAACACAGTGCAGTTTAATTGTGCAAACAACATGACTAAACACAACTGCTCGGTACAGTGCATACAGGCACAAATACCACACAACGAAACAAGATACTCTTTCAAACAGCACACATACAACGATATTTATACAGGTAATGCATGTTCGGTATACATTAAATATACAGATTAATAATGAAAAAAGGGAACAATAGAATGCCAATAGTGATTTCAAGGGAATAAATTTTCCGACAAATATCGCCTTGAAAAAAGTTAATCAAGTGAATGAATGTACGGAATAAAATTACACAAGTCAGAACAGTCTCTGCAAACAAGCCTCACTGAAAGGAAGCCTAATCTGGAAACCGGAAATACATTATCAGGTCTAAAAACGGAACTCAGAAGATTCTCTGTTCTCAGTTGAAACGAGTCCACAAGTTATTATAAAATGCCCCTTGGCAGGAATATATCAAACTATTCATACACGGTTAAGATTTTTTGACAGCAGAATTATGCAACTAATCTCCCGTTATATTACGTTTTTCATTTTCATATCACATTTACAAACAAATTCATGATTACTAATAAGACCGCATATGATCAATTAACTACAATACAATCGGTTACAGTATCAATCACTGAAGTAAAATCACAAGCATATATAAATAGCACACTCGTAAGTCCAGCCTTAAGGTGGTGATTCCTTTTGGAGACATCAATTTTGAACCACTATTATTCATTCATTATTTGGAGTTAAGTAGTCATCTTTATATCAAAATGTAGCTTAACATTTTCTCTTTTTAATGAGTACAATGAATCTAAGTTTGGCTTTCCAAATTGTTTTTCCTGTATTTTAGAAGAAGTATAATTTTTCAGATTTTTTGCAGGCTGAAGTAAATTTTTTCGCAGGACATCGGTTAGAGCATTCGATACCTCTATCAAATAGCTGGGAACCCTTTTTTAGTTATTGTGATATCGCTCTTCGTTATGGAGAAATAAACTAAAATGTCTGCGCAACCTGGATTTTGCCTACTTTTCACTACTTTGGCAAGCCACTACTTCAGTTAGAAAGCAGCTATCGGGGCAACTAAAAAAGGGTCCCGGGGTATTTTTGTGTAGAACACATCTGCTAAGTGGCAACTCTCTAGCTTGCATACTAAATTCTGCACAATCGCTGGAAAAAATTTGGTCGTGTTTTTGCAAAAACTACATTTTTTATGATAGCAGCCTAAGGGATAGCAATTGTACGATGGTCATGCCTCCGATAATTAGCCTCTGTGAGACCTTTAAATCGACACCCTTAGTTAAATTTTACGGCTTTCGTAGCTCAAGAAGTAGTGGATTGGATTGTTTGATTTCTGCAGAAAGGACAAGTTTTTGACGCCAAAATAAGAAAATTGGCTATATCTCACGATAGGGAAAAGCTAGAAAGTTGCTTCCAAAAGCAAAATTGTAGAGTTTAACGAGTTCTTTCGAATGGATATAGTCATAGCCATGCAGCTGCTGCCAAACTTTCAGAAATTGGCAAAAACCGCCCAGAACGCAAATGTTGAATTTTTGAAGCGCGATTGCGCAGAGGGTGTTAGAACGCTAAAACAACTTATTTTGGAAAGTTTCGTTGAATTTCATCCTGGTTTACGCCGTCAATCAGCAATATGTGCCCAAAAGGAATCACCACCTTAAAGAGCTTGGCCATCATACATAACGCCTGGCTTTTTCCTACGAGGAAGTCCTTCCTAGACTAGACTTCGAAAAACATGGTTTGACTGTATAGTCAAAAGATCCGACTTCCCCGAATTCTTACGTCTTTTTATATGGCTTCATGTTTTATGTAACATTGTCTAACAATTTTAAGCTTAAATTGTAAGTCAACAACTGTTCAATTTCTAACTGAGGGGCAATAAACAGCCATGTTTTATAAACATTTTCGAAAAAATTGCCCTCCCCTCAACAAAATAATATGGTCTAGGTCGTAAAAGACGGCAAACAGGAGCAGAATTGAAAGTATAGTTACTAACTGGATCACTTCTGTCGAGTTTTGAGTAATAGTCATAAATGACGCCAGACAAACAGAAAAGGCAACATTAAACTTTTTCGAACAATCATAGATTATGTTTTCGCAACAAGACGGGTGTCGTCACACAAAACTAGTATATACCACTAAACATTCCTCATGGAAATGAGCAATGACAAACTATACAGGTGTAAGTATCCATATACGGTTTTCAGCATTACAGTGGGCGTTACCCGCTTTCGAAGCAGCGACTCCCAATACAGACACATACATCATAAAACTTGTATTCTTGTTAATGTTAACATAATCGTCGTACCAAAAGCAAAACAGTGTGCGTATGCCGCACTTTTGGCAAAATTGAGTTAAGATGTACAAAATGGTGAATAATGTCTATAGTTTCTGTTAACAAAAGAACTTAAGTAAATTTCCTTTTACTACGCAAGTTACCGGACAGAAAATATATAAATTTCAGTCGCGATTTATGACGCAGAACATCAGAAGTAATACATGCAAATCTGCTACTTAATTCTGCCTCTGTTTTCAAATACCACAGCATAAACTAGCCCTTGAGGCAGGCCATATAAAACAAACAAACACGCTCAAAAAGCACAATCAAGCTTTATAACTTGAAATTTAAAAGTACAGAAACTAATGTAATTAAGACTTTCCGAATGCTACAATTTAAGATCTATCACCTGGATCTGACAACTTCAGTTTTACTTTCTGAATGCTTCCGAAAATCACTTTACTTTACTCTTCACTACTATTATTTATTACGAAAATCTTTACTATTATATGCAGAAAATCGAAACTGAGAGAAAACAACCCAGAAATGAAAAATCTGGCTTAACAAAATAATAGAGTACCCAGTAAATCGCATAAACCGATACTCACAAAGTGTAAACAGATTAAAAAACTCCCTCGCTTCGATAAGACAAAAATGCGATAAAAAGGACACCATTTATGTATGTAAACACATGCAAGCACTCAATACAGTTCCCGTAGAGATTTGCAAAACACATCAAGAAAAACGTGTATATAAATCAAGAAAATCGGTATATAAAGACGGTAGGGTTCACAACATCAAGAACATAAACACGAGCAAATAAAGATACATTGGGCACAAATGGCCATCTCAAAAATTAAAAATGAATACGAGTGATATTATCTGAAAGCTCAAAATAACCTCAAATATTATACGTAGTGTCAAATAAACCAAACCAACTTCTATTATAATTAATTAATCAAATGTATATAACGTAGTTCACAAAAGTCTTATGCACAGAATTCCTAACTTAAAACTTTGAACAAGCCAGAAATAAAATAATTACGACAATATATCAATATAATGACAAGCCTAAAGATAGCACATCAGTAAAAAAGCAAAGAGAAATAGAAACAGAAAACAAAGTCAAACACAAATAACATGATACATATAAAACCAGGAAAAGCATTATCATGTACAATACGTACGAATAAATAAACATAAATATTATATATTTTGAGTTTCACACTATTTCCAAGGTTCAAGCTTGAATAGTTCACTAGCCATATAAATTTCAAGCGACAATTACAATGTACAGTCATGCCTGAAATAGAATGGTAGAAAAAAGGCTTTATTGAAAATCTAGACAAAACCAGTGTTACAAAAGAAACATGAAGCACACGGAAGAGGGAATAAGTAAAAATAAGCCAACTGCTAATCATATAAAATAATTATTATATCAGGCGAGCGGCCACTGTAATGCAAGTCCCTCAACAGAGAAAAAAGGAACTGTATACAGTAAAATTATTTCCACACAAAATCTGTAAAAAAACAACCACAAAGCCTCAAAAAAGCTCATCCAAGCAACCTGCCAGGTGAACGCACCTATCAAGGACAGCAAAAATCGGACAGATATTTAGGATCGATTGGCGTAGCCCAGAATCTGTAGAATGAACCAGAAAATGTAGATCACATCCAGAAATAGCTGAGTGGCCGCAAAAATGTACTCCTCCGGACTGAGTTCGTGCTTCTTCCCTCCCAACAGCATCTGGGTATCAATCGCCAGATACTGTAATATTACACACGCACGGATGTAAAATTAAACTACAGAAGAAATACAGATATACTAACATAAGCTAATATGAGCTGCTCCATGTTCAATGAAAAAAGCACGCTGACACCAAAGAAAAAGAACACAGACAATCAATAAGCTGCAAAAACGAGAATGTCGCTTCAAAAACTTTGTTCTACCTCTATTAACTAATAGGGATTTCTACAACCAACCGCTCCTAACAGTTCTCCTTAGGAGAATCTCTCAGAGTAAATTTTAGGAGAATTTTTGGAGGACATCCTATTCGCTTGCTCACAAGAAGCTCCAGAAATTTCTCCTAAGCCGACTTTACGTAAGACTTAATATTTAGCCTGCACACACAAAAAGAACTAAAACGTACCACCATGAACACTATTGCCATACCACCAGCATACAGCAAGTAAAGACCCTAAGACAAACAATAGAATAGCTGGGGATTATTTTACTGGAGGGGGCGGGGGGCGCCTCCCCACTTTTTGGGTTCCCCCCCACTCGGCCCCACCCCCACTTTTTTGAGCTTCCCCCCACTCACCCTAAGGTGCCCAGAAATTACCAAATTTTTTAGGATTTTTGGTCAAAATTTTCAAAATTTTTCCGGCTTCACCGGAATTTTGGTCAAAAATCGCCTTTTTTGGTGCTAAAACTTGATTTTTGAGCACTTTTAAGCATACTTATAGCAGTGTATGTGGAAAACAGGCTATTTATACAGCATTTTTAGCATTTCTGGCCCATTTTACTCCCCCCTCACATTTCGACCTCCCCCCACTAGTGGGGGGGGGGTCGTCCCCCCACTTATTTTTGCCTAAAATAAACCCAGAATAGTCTAGAAACGCTGAATAAAAACACTACTGACACATGTCTGCAAACAACCTTCGAAAATTAACGAATGAATTTTGGTTGAATTTCCCAAAAATAACCGTAATATTTCCTAAGGTTTAAGGCATCCATCTTTCTTCTCGTCTCCTATTTCATGTGGTAACTAACCATTGTCATGCAAATTTTGTTGTCACCAATTTGCAAGTTTTGCCAACAAACAGTCTTTGCTTGTAAGCAGAGTTCGACCTCAGCTCAATATTTGCAGAAGCAGATACTGAAGCTACCAATCCTGCCAGAAGTTTTTCACAACTATAAGATCAGAAACTCATATACCTCGCTGTGAAAAAAGATGGCAAAGATTCCGACAAAGAACAGAACCATAAAGATGACAAACATGACACCAATACAGGAGGTGAAGTCGTACTGAAACAATCAGAACAAAGCCAATAATTTACTAATCAATTAATTGCTGTCATCACAAAGTAGTAGCCAAACACTCAGCTAAAAAAGGAATGTACAGCAACGAATCAAAAGGAATAAAGTGACAACAGCAAATAGTTTGCATTTTAGACATTCGGAACATTTTGGCAATTCTCAAGCCTTTAGCCTTTATCTACTAAAGCGTATGGTTATCTGGAGATATCTCCGCCCTGCCACAGGACACGGGGTGCCGGCCGGTGCTCATCCCCGTCTCACCTCAAATGATGACTGCATCCGTGGAAGGTAGGGGGGTCGACCCTTCAACGAAGGCTACTCTGTTACCTTCTCACAGTGATGGTAGGTATCCATTTAACTGTCAGCTAAGCAGGGTATTTTTACAGCCGGGGAGGGCGGTGGGGGCCCTGTAATTGACCTCCCCAGAAAAAGAAAATGCATTCCTCCGAATTCGCCCCTCCTGGCATTTTAGGCTTCGCCCGAGTTTTTTTTTGGGGGGGGGGGCAAATTTGACAAAATAGAACGGTTATATTAAAAAATTTAGAGAGAGAGAGAGAGCAAAGAGAAAAGCACAAGAATGGTATACGTAATAGGTCAAGAAAACTGCAAACATACATACCTTCGTATTCATAGCAAAAAGGGTGATAGAGATACAGACAGCAGCACAGATACCCATAGCAATAAATACAATCTTCTTTTCATAGAAACTGAAAACCAAATAAGAAATAAATAAAATTTAACATGACATTATTAAACTGAAATCTAAAGAAGTGAACAGCTCTAACCTCATTCTAAAATGCTATCAATTTCAAGTAAGTAGAAAGTTACACCATTTCAACGGACAAAAGAAGACACAAAGGTCTGAGATCAGAATATGACACAACAAAATGCAAAATACCTGGCTATCATCGCCGTCATATACGCAATAGATAGAGTCTACAAAACAAACAAGGCTGTACGCACAAAATAGGAACGAATTCTGGTATTTCGCAAAATATAGGTACTACAGTTCATCTGTATCTACGAGTTTTCCACACAAACTTCCTTTATCCATGAAGATGCAAGACATTTTTGACCTTAGATTAGCATTTAACATTTTTTGACAGCGTAACTATTTGTCACCCCAAAGTGATAAATTGTAGCTGCACCTTAAGGCCCACCTATAAACGGTATATATGTCGTAGTACAGTATAGCATTCAGTACAGTGCGGCATTGTACTAGTACAGTATGGCATGTTCTACTGTACTAGTACAGTGTAGCATCAGGGGTTAAAGGATTTCTTATGTAAAACCCATCAGTCTAATGCTGCAAAATTAACGGGGTTACCTGGTTGGCATTGTTAGTTTACCCTAAAAATAATTGATACAACTCTTGCTTGGTTGCAGAGGAAGATAATTTCAACCTTATTGCATACCAAAAATTAAAGTCATTACTACTGCGGTTTTGTGTCATCTTCTGATATTACTTTCAAACTAGCACTTTAAAACTTTTAAAGTCTTCTAAAATTTTAACACTTTCATTCTTAGATATGTTAAGTATTAACTTGGAAGTAAGTATAAAAGTATATATAATAAATACGTATCAACTAAAACTGGGTTTTTTGCTATGTCAAATTTTAGCATCCATTGCTCACTAAATCCTCACTAAAGCCAAATTCTATATTCTATATTGGGAATCTGAAACCGCAATATCGAAGCTGTCTGTGAAACTAACTTTAAGTGAGAAGTAAATAAAACTGAAATTAGAATCAATTTACCAAAACTGAAACTACTATCAGTTTTCAGCTGAACCTGAAGCTTTTTAAATTTGGAGCTGAAGCTAAAAACAGAAATTGAAATTTCCACTAAACACAACGCTAATTAAAACGTGAATTAAAACGGCGGTATTAAAATATGTGTTAATATCAATCAGTTTAATCTATGTGCGCTTGTCACACTCTAAGTTATCTGGGCTTATTCTAGTGGGGGGGCCCCCCCCATAAACACCCTTCCCCCCCCCCCCACAAAAATCGTCCCCCCCCCCCCAAAAATCGCCCCCCCCCCCAAAAAAAGTGGGTGCCCCTTTTGGTACCAACTTTTGCCCTGAAAAAATCGCTCAGAAGGCCAAATTTTCAAAAATTTTCCGGCTTCGCCGGAGATTTTTACTCAATTTTTGCCCTTTTCAACACTAAATCTGCTTATTTTTGCTATGAAAATCAACTTTTATAGTATATGCCAGAAAAATAGCGCTATTTTTAGCATATTTTTCGAAAAATTTTCGCCCCCCCCCCAAAAATTCCTTGCCCCTCGGACCTTTGGGGGGGGGCCCCCCCCCAAGAAGCCCCCCCCCAAGAAAAAATCCCTAGAATAAGCCCAGAGTTATTATGGTGCTACCTTAGTTATGATGTATGTTGCTATGTGTTACTCTATAGATACGTAGCTTTGCTTTAGACACAGCTCAATTATTAGTTCGGCAGGCAGGTAAGCTGGGGCCAGTTTCATAAAAATGTTCACGAGTCTAGCAGCTAAACCACGCTTGAAGTTTTCGAGATCCGCAAGTCGCATTGAAAGTCAAAGGTTCTCGAGTACTGGACTCGATTTTGACCAGAAAAAATTTCGCTAACTTGAGACCTACTCGAGAAATTTTTGAAAACCTAAATTTGGAAATTTTTTACCTGCTTCAATAACTTCTATAATTGACTGAACAAATCACCATAACATTTTCCGTAGATACTTTTACATATAATTTTTAATGGAGATGAGGTTGTTGTTACTGAAAACAGGCTACTCGAGAACGTGAGAGCTCGAGACGGTTTTGTATGAAACTGGCCCCTGGACATCTACGAAGGAGACCCCATAGATTTTGTAACATCAGTAGGGAAGGTTCTATCACTGACGCTCGCCAGTCCAGGAAAAGGCTGTATTGCACTATGGGAGTAGTAAAATGCTACGCTGTACTAGTACGGTAGAGCATGCCATACTGTACTAGTACAATGCCGCACTGTACTGAATGCTATACTGTACTACGACATATATACCAGTGAAGTTCATGTATGCGTCGTTTGCTTACCAAAAGGATCAGACAGATGAAATTGGCTGGGAACTTTCGGCGAACCGAGGAACAGCAGACCAGCACAATGTAAGTCACCATAAATACTCCACTAAAACATGAAGATTGGGCTGCTCGGTAAAATCCATCTACCGCACCTCCAGGCACACTCCTGGGGCCAACGTTATCAATGTTTGAACAGGCGCTAAGTTACTAAACCCTGGTTTACTGGGTTGTGTGATCCTCCTGGCATTTTTTTTAGTGGGGGGGGTGGGCCCGCCACTTTTCTGGGGGTCGCCCAAAAGTGTCGAAAAATTAGGTTTTTGAGGTCAAATTTTCAAAAAGTTTCTCAATTTTTAGCTAATTTATGGACTTACAAGTTAATTTTAAGCTTAAAAACAGCGATTTTTTGTGTTTTTACCTAAAAAAATGCTAATTTTTCGCTAAAAATTTTGGTATTTTATACCTTGGACTCGCCCCCCCCCCACTTTTCGGAAGCCCCGCCCCACTTCCCCCTCCCTAGGGGGGGGGGGCGAAGCCCCCCCCCACTTTCAAAACCCTAAAAAATTCTCAGTCCAGTCCTTTACCCATGAATTTTACTGGGTTAGCGACTTAATCCGGATTTAAAAGTGGGTCACATACTGGGCTTTTCCAGTGGAGTGAAGGTGTAGAGGGTGCCCCCCCTGCCAGTCGACGCCACCCCACTTTTTGGGCTACCCACACTCATTTGAAGTGTCCAAGTGAGTGCCAAACAAAGGTTCCGGCCAGACTTCAAAGAACAACCTACGTCCCTGTTGTATAATACCCTGCTGGTCAACTATAGCATACACAAACTTGTGTTTATTTGTAGCAGTTTTTGTGTTTTTACCGTTTTCGCACACTTCTTCTTAGAAAAACACACCGAAATTTTTCGAAGATGATAAACTTTGTCAATTTCTTTAAAAACCTTTGAACTACGGAAGACGGATTGTTTAAACAATTTTGCACCTTCGGCGCACTAGTATTTTCCTTAATTCTTTCACAGCCTCGAGGTCCCACTATGTACTTTTGTTCTTTTTCATTCGTAATCATTTTCATGCATACGTAGTAGTCTACAATAGTTCCCTTTTGCTGTAAATCCATATCAAAATTGTGCATTATTTACAAACGAAAAACTAAATTGAAAGAATTACTTGTTTTCATAATTGTAGATTTTTATTGATTTCTAAAATTCTTCAGCTTCTGGGGAGGACTTTATTCCTTTTAGCACGATTCTATAGTGTTCAAGCCTTCCAAATCACCCATACAAGTCAGTACCTATTTGCTTTTATTGCAAGAACGACAAAAACTAACGATTAATATGCTGTATGTCGTCAAAACATGAAAAATGCGTAAAATCCATTTTTAGAAAAAACACACTTTTTCATTGGAAAAGACACTGAAAAACACAGGTCCGGTTTTGCAAAAACCTTGATTTGTACCATACGGTAATACAATATTTCCCAGCATGAACTCACTATGACATCCAATAGGCCCACTGATTTCGCTGAATCCATCCTTTCATTCCCCAATTCCTGAAAACATAAGGTTTCAGGAAAGTACATGCCAACATCCATAAAACGCGACCTGAATAAAGGGAGCCTTATTTGCTAACTGAAATCTCAGACAGAGTGATCAGAGCGAGAAAAGGTAATTTCTTGTCTGACTTCAAAATTAAGGCCACTCTGACAACACGAGGCCCGCAAAAGACAAATACCACAATCAAAGTTGTACATAAACGCAACGTATGCTTACTCAAACGTAAATAAAGCCACAAGACCGGTAACGACAAGCAACTGCGCGGACACAATGGAATAGACCTAAAAACAACAAACAGTATTAGAACAATACTATGAAAAATGCGGACTGAAACTAAGACGGATGCACACGGATACACATTGCTTACAATGACATTTTGAATTTGAGACAACTCAATTACCAATTTCTTGCTTAATCATCTTCGTAGGTGAATTAAATTCCCCCCCAACAAAACAAAAAAATTTAAGCACCCCAACTAGATTTTTTCAGATCGCCCATTTTTTGGCCAAAAAGTACAGAAAATTCGGAAACTCAGGTGTTTTGGGTTTGGCAATTTTATGGGGCTCCCCTTCAAACATTAACCCTCCCTCAGCATTTTTTCCCGCCCATATGACTATCCTATTCGGTTGTCTTCAATGCCGCGCCTGTCTTACTCTACAACGTCAAGAAAATGAGGTAACCGCGGGCTAGCTCTATTCCCACAACTAGCTAGCATACATAGGATACATAAGTAGGTAAAAATTAGAGTACGGAAGATTAAACACGATAATCTATATAAAATACAACCTTGCGAATAAAGGCCCGTCGAATTGTCTTATCATCAAAGGCCAGTCCTGAAGATTTTGGCAT
Organism: Trissonchulus latispiculum; assembly: GCA_030248195.1. Classification (NCBI taxonomy): domain Eukaryota; kingdom Metazoa; phylum Nematoda; class Enoplea; order Enoplida; family Ironidae; genus Trissonchulus; species Trissonchulus latispiculum. Next base: position 30,543 of record JASAND010014009.1, read on the forward strand.
TCCTCCTTCTTCGATATCAGGAATGGGACCACCCGGGGCGTTGTAGCCTCCAGCAGCCGTTGTCGGCATGTACATCGGAGGCATCATTGGAGGTGGTCCTCCCTGAGGCCCTCCAGGAGGATAACTGCCAGGATAGCCGCCTGGCTGAGGAGGTGGTCCATAGCCACCTGGATACGGCGGTGGAGCATTCACATCTTTTCCTACAAACGAAACAAGTAACAATAAATTCAAAGACAAAGAAATCTATACAACTGTGTGTGTACAATGTTACGTTGTATGTTCAGTATTTTGTGAACGAGTAGAGTATGTATACAAAAACCAAAAATGCTCCTTCGTTGCATGTAAAATACATATGAGTACTTTCAGCCAGTTTGTACAAACACAGAAACTAGCCTGTAAAATGCATATGAGTGGCGTTGAGGTTGTAAATTAAGGAAAACAAGTTGCAACGGCTTAACATATGAGCCTACTACTCATATGTATTTTACATGCGACGAAGGAGCATTTTTGGTTCGTTTTCCATTCTTTTACATATGTATGCGCAAAAAAGAACCAACATAATATATTTCCGAACACCATGCGCAAGCAGATACTATTTTGACCACTTTTGGAAAATTTCATATTTCACCCAAAATCGCTTACGTCCCCACCCACCACAGCACTCTACAGCCACTTTGGGCATGCAATTCTATGACAAAAGTTGCTCAGCTGACTTAGGGCTTTCATTAGGTACCAAATTTGACCACTTTTGAAAAATTTCAAATTGACCGAAAATCGTCTAAGTCCCCACCACCATTACCACAGCACTCTACAGCCACTTTGAGCATGCAATTCTATGACAAAAGTTGCTCAGCTCACTGGCATTTTCCTAGGCAAAAATTTCTTGGGGGGGAAGTCTGGGGGGGGTCCCCCCCAGGTGTGGGGGGGGCTCGGATTCCGGCGGGGGGGAAGAAAAATTTGTAGAAAAATGTCTAAAAATAGCTATTTTTTGCTGCTGAGCTAAAAATTCACTATTTTTAACTTAAATTTAAGCTTAAAATAGCTCAAAAATGCTTAAAAATAGGTAAAATTCCGGCGAAGCCGGAAAAAATTTTGAAAATTTACCCTAAAAACCGTATTTTTCCGGGCACTTTAGGGTAGGAGAGGGGTTCTGGGGGGGGGGGGGGAAGGCCCGAATCCTGGGGGGGCGAGCCAAGTCTGGGGGGGGGGACGGATTTCTGGGGGGCCCCCACCCCCCCCCTCCTGTAGGAAAAAGCGAGGCTCACTTAGGGCTTTCATTTGGTACCAAATTTGACCACTTTTGAAAAATTTCATTTTTGACCGAAAATCGCCAGTCTCCACCCCACCCCACCACAGCACGCTACAGCCACTTTGAGCAAGCAATTCTATGACAAAAGTTGCTCAGCTCACTTAGTGCTTTCATTTGGTACCAAATTTGACCACTTTTGAAAAATTTCATTTTTGACCGAAAATCGCCTACGTCCCCACCCCACCCCACAACAGCACTCTACAGCCACTTTGAGCATGCAATTCTATGACAAAAGTTGCTCAGCTCACTTAGGGCTTTCATTTGGTACCAAATTTGACCACTTTTGAAAAATTTCATTTTTGACCGAAAATCGCCAAAGTCCCCACCCCACCCCACCACAGCACGCTACAGCCACTTTGAGCAAGGAATTCTATGACAAAAATTGCTCAGCACACTTAGGGCTTTCATTTGGTACCAAATTTGACCACTTTTGACAAATTTCATTTTTGACCGAAAATCGTCAGTCTCCACCCCACCTCACCACAGCACGCTACAGCCACTTTGAGCAAGCAATTCTATGACAAAAGTTGCTCAGCTCACTTAGTGCTTTCATTTGGTACAGAACCCCCGACCACTTTTTGAAAAATTTCATTTTTGACCGAAAATCGCCTACGTCCCCACCCCCTCCCCACAACAGTACTCTAGAGCTACTTTGAGCATGCAATTCTATGACAAAAGTTGCTCAGCTCACTTAGGGCTTTCATTTGGTACCAAATTTGACCACTTTTGAAAAATTTCATTTTTGACCGAAAATCGCCAAAGTCCCCACCCCACCCCAGCACGCTACAGCCACTTTGAGCAAGGAATTCTATGACAAAAGTTGCTCAGCTCACTTAGGGCTTTCATTTGGTACCAAATTTGACCACTTTTGAAAAATTTCATTTTGGACCACCTGACCCCCCATCCCATTAGTGACGATACGGGGCGGAGCGGGGCGGGCGGCCGCCGTCCCCGAAATTATGGCTTTGCCCCCCTGAAAAATTTGGGCAAAAGTAAAATTTTACTTCGCGCTGAGCTCGGGCGTTTACTGTGATTAGAAACATGCACAAATTGTACATTAATGCTTCAAAATAGCTCAACATTGATGCATTTTCTACACCATTAAAAAATTTTTTGCGTTTTCGGCGCGAATTTTGGCTATTTACATTATCAAAATTATTATTTTTCATTAAGCATGCTAACGAATGTTTGATATATAACTACTTGCTTTGCAGTTTTGCTGTTAAATATCTGCGTTATTCCCAACATCTCATCTTCGGCATAATTGGTTGATATAATCAGGATACGCAGTTCTTAATGGGAGCATCCTAATAGTTTGAGTTTTCGGACAAGACAGTAAACGTAGAAAATAGCAAATATATAAAGCTGCGAAATGTTGTTAGACAATTGATAAATCAGTGTAAAGAATTAAATGTTTCAAAAAATAGCGTTTAATGGCTGAACTTTAAAAATTTTCTCAACTTCTGGGGGGTCCGCCCCCCAGACCCCCCGTTGGGACTTGTGTACCTATTATAATTAGACCTCCGCTAGTTTGCTTTACTTTACCTTAGTTTCCTTGCTTTGTAGTTCTGTTATTAACTGCATTATTCCAAACATGATCTGCTACTTAAACGACGGATAATGGATATGCTTAGAATACCCTGTTCCAAATGGGAGCATCTTAGTCTTAGTTTTCGTACGGGATTGTGGAAGTCAAAAATTTAAATAGGTAGCAAATTATATCTTCAAAAGTTAGTTTGGGAACTGATAATATACAATGCAAAGAATTTAATGTTTCAGTAGCGTTTTAACGGCAAAATTTAAAAATTTTCTCAACTTCTGGGGGGCTCCGCTTCGAACCGTTGGGTTTTTGCGTGCCGCGTTCGGTTAAAACAGCAATAAGCTATGTATATATATATATATGTACTGAACTAGAAAAACATATTAACAGGAAAAAGTTACAGCATATGGTAGCGTGCATACAATTATTGCGCAAAAAATGCAATTTAATTTCCACCCGTCGGTCAACACCGCCCCCCCTGAAAATTTTTCGTACCTACTACGCCTGCAATGACCCCTCCAGACGGTCAAGTGGAGCCAGCCCAGCAAAATGTGTGCGTTGTACAGCGAAACGGACACCAGAAATGAAGCTGGGCACGAACTCATATGAAAGTTTTGAGAGGCCAAGTAGAGCCTAGTATGGACTTCCAGGAAACGTTTGCCGACATGACCCTCCAGACGGCTAAGTGAACCAAAGCCCGGCAAGATGGATGAGTCGGACGGCAAAACGGACACCGGGAATGAACTGGGCGCACCAAAAAACCCCTATAAGGCGCAGGGGTCAGCAGAGGCCAAGTAGGGAGCCTAAGTATGGGCCTCCGGATAAAGGTTACTGACATGACCCTCCAGACGGCAAAGGGAAGTGGAACCAGCCCAGCAACCTGGAACCAGTCGGGCAACAAAATTGATGGCGGGAATCGATTCCCCCGTCCGCAAAAACCTTTGTATGCAAGATTTGAGCCTTCCAGGTCGTAAAATAAACGAAAAACCAAGTTCAAGTTGGGCCCAAAATTCACCAACTTTGGCAGGCCAATTTTAAAAATTACGCTCGGAGCGGAAAATCATCTAACCATTCAGACTTAGCCCTGATATGTGTCCTATTCAGCCATATAGGCAGTATTGCCCCATATATAATTTGATCCCGACAATGGCGCCTTTGGAAGCACTTTTTGGCCATTTTAGCGTTTTGGCCGATTTTGGCCCCCCGCCAAAAATTTTTTCCTGCTCTGGGAGGCATAAAAACTAGCCTATCGTGCCTTAAGTGCCGTAAAGGCCGAGTGGTAAGGCATTCGACTGAAGATCTGACGGTCCTAGGTTCGAACCCCCGCTGCCACAAGGCTTTCACAAATCCCCTTGAGCGAGGGATCAACCCTACTATCTCGTTCATAAGCTGGGCTCCAGCCAACCCCAGCTGTCTATCCTTAACTGGTCGGTAAATGGGTACCTTTTTCACTGTAGGTGGAAGGTAACAGGAGTCACTAAATGTGTTCTGCGGCGCACTGCCTGATGAAGGGCTGGCCCCCCTTCCACAGATGTAGTCAACATTAGAGTTGTCGCTCCTGGCTTCGGGCTGTGAATCCGGAGATAAGCACCGGCACCCTATAACCTTCTGTAGGTTGGAGTTCGCTCCAGGGGTCACTTTACCTTTACCTATCGGCTTATTTTTGTTGAGTACTCCAAGAATATATATGGTTTTCATAGGCAAAATTTTTTCTATCTGTTGTTATTAAAGCTACAAAACCCCCTTACCAGACGTCATAGCGGAGAACCGGAAAAAAAACATCACTCTCGTAAGCGATTTTTGGCATAACTTTTTAACGGAAAGTGGTACGGGGATGAAACTTCAGGAACATTCCAAACTCGGCACGTACAATAATTTTTTGCGCACATAATCTGCGCACGATCTGCGCAGGAATCTGCGCAGCTTCTGCGCAGCCTTGTTTTACACGGTCATTCGACCATTTTCACTCATAATATTATGAACGAGTAGAGTACGTATATATATATATACATGAAGTTCCTGTGTGCAGGCCCTCTAAGACCAATTATGAAAATAACACCCGCTGACCAAGACGTATGCCGACCAAATACGGAAAACCAAGATCTCAGACCGAAATGACGTAAATCGGACCACTTTTGGGCAATTTCTGACTTTTTAAATATTTTGGCAATTTCGACCACCCAAAAATCAAAATTGGCCTATTTTTGGAGGATTGTGGAAAATTTTCCATAGTATATATATAATTTGGCAATAACTTTCAATACTTTCTAGAGAACAAACAATATCTGCTCTTTCCAACAATGCGGGTCTCGCTCTCCAGCGACACAAGGTCTCCTCAAAGGAGCTAATAGGAGCTACCCTGACCGAATATTGGGGTTGATTAGTTCCAGCCATTAGTTTTTATCCAATAAGCGTTAAATTAACGACAGGACTTGGAGAAGCTATTTAAACACCAAAACGACAGTATAGACAGTGCTTGATAAGAAAATAATGTATATCATAGGGGTCGCGGCAGCGACCCCTATAATATGAGTGCTTAAGGTCAAATGACAGTGTATGTACAGCATGCAGGAGCTGTACAGATTCCCTGCGCAGAT
>JASAND010014012.1:0-36353 GCA_030248195.1 Trissonchulus latispiculum
CACGGTAACTATCGCCTAGTGCAAAAATTAGAAGTTTCGAATTCGAACCAAAAGTATGGTGGTACTTGTAGTACTGCTCGAGTTGTTTACGGTGGTAACCTTTTTACCACTCCCAGACCTCTAATTAGCTGGCACCAGGCCAACACGGTCTCCAGGGGGCCGCGCAGACGCCTTTATACCCATATTATGTAATACATAATATGTATTACATAATAAGGGAAGGGAAACTAACACAAAGGCAACAGAGGAAGACCATGAGGAAAGAGTGAAGAAACCCGGCCGTCCCGACAATCCAGAACAGCCGGAGGAACATTAGGACACCAAAGATGTGCTGAACAGTGGGCAGATAGACGCCCAGGATCACGCCCAGTTTACCACGCTAAACAAACGAGCAAAAGCAAAAACAAAAACAATGCAACAGCAAAAACGACAGCAAAAACAAATCTACAAATCTGACTCAGATGATTGGCCCTTTCTTGCCACGGGAGCTGTTAAATTTTGGGTCGCGACGCGACGTTTCGCACCCATGATTTCCTACGGGCGACCTAATACAAACAAGTTGTTCAAGAGTTTATGCTACACAACTGGTGACGGTTATATACAACTTATTTTTCGAAATAACAAAAATAATATATACATACGTATATATATACGTATATATATATATCCATATAAATTTTCATTTAGCATAAAAAACTAATAATAAATCCAAGTAAAACGTACAACAACTGGTATCATGAAACACCCCAGTAGCGTACATAGGTACAAAAACGTTTACGGGGTGGGGGGGGGGCAGTTTTCACCAGTTTGGGGGTGGGGGTGAAATTTTCTGTTCCTGCGCTACAACTGCATGCACACTACGTACGGATATACGCGCGCGGTCGTAATGTTTTTTGCCCAATTTTCTCCAGGGGGGCAAATTTATTTCAGGGAAGGCGACCGCCCCCTCCCAGCGCCCCAGCCCCCGCGCAAGTGAAACACAAGTGTATATAGCGCGGCGGGAAAAGAAAACCCATTCTGAAATGCGGGAAAAGAAAACCCATCGGCAGTGTGAGACAGCCATATGACCTAGATCCGATTTTGATAGCCTATCTTAAAAACTGGGTTTTTTTTACTGGGGGGGACGCCCCCCCCCACTTTTTGGGTTCCCCCCCTCGACCTCTCCCCCCCCCTCCCCACTCGTTCCCCTCCCCACTTTTTTGGGCTTCCCCCCCCACTCACCCTAAGGTGCCCAGAAAATGCCAAATTTTTAGGATTTTTGGTCAAAATTTTCAAAATTTTCCCGGCGTCGCCGGACATTTTTGGTAAAAAATTATCTATTTTGGTGCCAAAACTTAATTTTTGAGCACCTTTAAGCTTAGTTATAACAGCATATAGCAAGCTTAACAAAAAAAAATCAAAATTCGGTTTTTTGGCTGGAACTTTCGCAAAACTGAACCAAATCGATTACTTTGAGGACCCATGGATAGGTCTTGGGCTAAGCTTTAAAACCACCCCAGTTTCGTTGCTCTACGACCTACCAGTAAGTAGCAGTAGATGAAAATGTGTGATTTTTTTTGTTAAAGGTTTAACAAAAAAAATCACCCGTTAACAAAAAAAAAATCAGTGGCGGATCGGATCCCAGAGAGCAGCTAGCAACTTTTTCTCATCAGTTTTGGCTAGAGCGCACTAAATAACGTAGTTAGAACCCCAAACCGCTAGCCTAGTGCTCCAACTAAGGCAACTGACCCCGCCGAAGTCTCAGTGGTCACTGATGGCCCCCGACAGGTTCCAGTATGAAGTCTGGTGGCTCTAAAGTGCCGTTTTAAAGGCTAAAATGTTGTTTTTTCGTGTTTGTGAGTGATTATAACCTATTTCCAGGCATTTTGGCAGAGAAAATCAGAACTTCGTATGTTGGTGGGGTATGACCCACGGTCACGTGACCCCTGCCGGACCCTTCCTGACCCTCCAGGTACCAACTGGACAGTCCGAAGTGACTATAAACATGTCCTAGGGGGTTTTCCAGGGCGCTGAATTCAAATCTGGCATTAGTTTTTAGGTAACTATGGGCTAATACTGACTTCTGGGATCACGTTTACCGTCGGACGGTCCAGCCCCGGCTGGTTACCAGGTTGGCCTCCCAAAAGTGTCAGGCAACCTCAAAAACAACGTATATAAGGGTTTTCGAGGCTGCTGAGCTCGAATTTGACGTTAGTTTTGCTCTAGCTGCTGTTCTGACTTTAGTAACAAAATATAAAAATGATTTTTTATTTGTTAAAATTTTAACAAAAAAAAATCACCCACCCCAGGACCGCTCAGAGGTCCGACTGGGAACTTCTATATATGTTTCGATAGCCCACAGTCAGGACATGTCACATGCACAATATGGGTTGCCTAGGGTTTTCCCTTAGTAAATAGCAGCCGAAATTCGAACTTCGGTCATGAACGTTTTTGAGGTCACTTTTGGGTACCCTCACTTAAAGGTCTGCCCTGAACGCATGGAGAGGGCCTAGGAGCTCAAACTCACAGGCTGTAATGTCGAGATGTGTGGCTATCACCATGCAAAAATTTGGGTCTCTGCAACTTTCCTGTGAGTCAGGGTGGGGTGATTTTTTTTTGTTAAAATTTCGGGTGATTTTTTTTTGTTAAGCTTGCTATATGTAGAAAACAGGCTTTAATACGGTATTTTTGGCATTTTTAGCCCATTTTATTCCCCCCCCCTTTAGGACCACCCCCCCCCTAGTCGGGGGGGGGGGGCGTCCCCCCCACTCTTCCCCCCCCACTTATTTTTGCCTAAAAAAACCCCAGTTAAAGAGCGTCCAAAACTACCCTAGGGGGTGTATTATTGCAGTCTCCGGTGCTTCTCAGCAAATGTTGTGGGACTTTTAAAATTTTTGGTCCCAACATGGGGGTCAGGCAGGGTCACCTTTGGGGGGTCACCCTGAACTACTGGAAAGACCTTGCCCAAAACGGATTACAGTTTCACAGAGGATATGTCTCGAACTTCACGACGGCATATGCTGTTTGGTTCTGATGCCTGTAGTGCGACCTGGGGGTTACCTTAATTCGGCGGGAAAAGAAAACCCACATGCGGGAAAAGAAAACCCAATTTTCAAAATGGAACATTTTTCAAACCATTAGCAACAAAGGTCTTATGAACACTTAAATTTGTTTAATAGAGCCTCCAGATTAAATTGGTGGAGGCTTTACCTGGCATCATTCCGTTATGTGTAGCCCAGATGATCAAATTGTGGCATGGTGCCATTTCAAGCCAAATTTGCAATTTTGACCAAATTTGCTTATTTTTTAAGTTAAAATGGTCTGTTTTGGCTCAAAATACAATAAAAACTTGTTTTCTATACGACAGAATGTTCAAACTGCAGAAAATAAGCAAATCTAAAAATTTTCCAAAATTTGCCTATCTTTATATACGTGTTAAAAATACAAGATTTTGAAATATTAATTTAGCTTACATTTTCGCACAAATTTTGATATTTTTCAATGCAGACGTACTAAAACAACCCGCTGTTTCGAATGGTGCAGTCAAAATAGTTCTGGCACCCTTCTAGCAAAAAATTCAGAATGGGTTTTCTTTTCCCGCATATGGGTTTTCTTTTCCCACATTGGGTTTTCTTTTCCCATCTGTTTCGTCGAAAATTTCTCACTAACGGTAAGTGCTAGAGAGATGTTTTATGGCTCATTTTGAAGCTCTTCGCAAGGCCTCATGGTAGCTATCGTTAGATTTTCGAATTGTAGCTTAATAAAAAAGGTACAATGAGAATTCGAAAATTTGGGTTTTTATTTCCCGCCGTGCTATATATATACATGCGTAATTACACAGACATATATATATATATATATATATATATATATATATATATATATATCTAAATTTCTATTTATATATCTAAAGATTATCTATACTTATCCTACGTAACTATAATCATTCACAAAATACGTAACTTTCAATTTCGGCTATCACCAATTCATCTGTTTTCAGATTTTTTCCGACTTAACTCCAAAACCTCAAAAATATCCGCCATGCTTAAATGGGCCTATCAAGATATATACTTCTGCAGGCAGCACATATTATATGCAACACATGTCTTCAAGCTAGAAATATGTATATATATATATACGCAAGAATCTATGCTAATTTCTCAGAACATGCATATATATATATGTGCCGCATCTTTTCATTTTGACCAAAAAATGTGCCAAGAACTCTTTAAAACGTCAAGGCTTGTTAAGGCAGAAAACTAGCTACATTGGCGTAAATTGGCGCATCTAATTCTATATATGCAAATTCATATATAGGGTGCCCCCCACCTTCCACTATTGGAACAATATAGGGTTGTACGTGTGTTATATACGTACGTTGAAGCATTATATATATACGTAATATATAATACCGCATATGGTAAGCTATATATGTAGGAAGGACTTACAGCTGTCAAAATAAACAGGTGTCAGATTTGTTAAGGTGCATAGTAACTTTTCAGTAAACACTTGTAACAAATAAAAACTCTCATATATACGTATATATATACACGTAGAAAAAGCCGAAGGCTCGAAAATTTTTTAAAAATAGCTGTTTTGCCATAAAAATAGCAAAAATGTTCCCAAGGGGGTCTAGAGACCCCTTGAACCCCTCCCCCCTAGATAAGATATATACCCCCCCACCCAAATTGAATATTATGAATTTATGGCACTTGAAGTGTCTGATAGAAAAGACCCGCAACGCAGTCACGTAGCCGCAGTTTACCGAGTACTGGATACAACGCATGAAAAAATTTCAGAATCTCCTTTTTTTCTGATGGGAGTTCTGGGGGCTCTAACTTTTATCTTGACATGGGCCGCGCAGGGTATAAGTTCGAAATATACATTTATTGTCTCCAATTTTGGTGATTTATACATACTAGGGTGTCGGCCCCAGGCATAGGTGCTTCTCAATATATTTCGCACCACCTAGAATAAGTTCATTATATCAGCCAATTCTATAAGAAATTCTACAACAAAAGTTAACACATGCATAATTACACACGTACGTACATACGTACGTATACTTAGGTACATTTAACTATAAGTTTAACTAAGTTTAAGCTTAAGCTATAGGTATATATATACATATACCAACCAATTCAATGGGTTGCTTTCCCCGTCTAATCAAGCTTAAAACAAGATTTTTCCCAAACAAAACTTCAAGTAGCAGAACAACTCTCTTTAGGTAAATAAGAAGAGGCTGCACATAAACCCTTAAGAAATAAATTGGACTCTAGTACGTATATACATATATATGTATACCATGCGTAGTTCAAAAGTACTGTGTTCCTTATGCTACAATAGAGCTTGTACCCTCCCATGTTTATGCGTATGCTTCATTATACACAAGTGTATGGAAAACACTTGTAAGCTGAATGGAATACAAACAATGAACAAACTTACAAAATATAGACCTTGTTAAGTAGCTAAGCAGCAAATTATAAAACAAAGTTAGATTTAATTACACAGCGTTTTACAAGTTTAGATTTATTTACAGTTGACATGTCTCAAGCAGGGGCGCAGAGACAAGGGGCATGTGGGGCATGCGCGCATGCCTTGTCAGGATATTCGGAGGTAAGAAAAATTAATCCCAGGAAAGCAGCGTATGAACTAAAACGAAATTTTCGCGCCGTCGACATTAATTCACCAACTTAAAAATTTTGCTGGCCTGCGGCGCTTTCTAGCTATATATAGCAAGGTTCACAAAAAAATCACCCCGAAAATTCACAAAAAAATCACCCACCTAGACGGCTAACAACAAGCCGCAGCCGGAAAATCTTTTGCATGGTAATAGCCACAAGTCCCAACCCCAACATTGGTAAGTTTGGCTGCCGAGGCCCAACTCCTCCGACTAGGGTGCCCAAAATAGTCGACCCACCCAAAATCGGACCCTCGGACAAGTCCGGACCAAAATTTAAATTTTTGCTGGTACTCACTATGGACTTTGCGCAGCTACCCCATATTATGCATGTGACATGTCCTAACTCTAAGCTATCCAACCATATATTGGATTCCCTGCCATGTCCTCTGGCTTCGCCACCGGCGGGTGATTTTTTGTGAACAATTTCACAAAAAAATCACTACCAACTTTGTGTAAAATGCCTCTGGGGCAACGGCTAGGGCAAAACTAATGCCAAATTCGAGCTCAGCGGCCCGAAAAACCTATATAGCGCATGTTTTAGGTACGTATATACCTCAACCCCCTTCTGGCAGACTGTCCGTCCGTCCGGTCTGGAGGGTCTGGCCCGGACCCTCCAGACCACCCAGGGGGTGGTCTGGATCACATCTGGGCAAAAGCTACCTAAAAACTAATGCCAAATTAGAATTCTACGCACCGAAAGTTTTTAAGCTTCTGGGACCTTGAAATAAAATTTTTGGTCAGTCACGTGACCAAGACCCAGGTCACGTGACCCTAGGCCAAGTCACGTGACCATATTCCAGATACGAAATTACTCCGCAAAGTTATTTGTTCTGTGCTTACTAGAGCAATAGAACACAAAATAAGTGGATTCCTAGCTTCCTGGTATCAATAATAAAGGTCAAGCTTATTGGCCTGGGTACCCACTTTGGACCCGGTGGCCGAGAAACAAAATTCGAAGTTCAGCAAGTGCAAAAAACACTTGGGGGTCCAATTTTTTTACATAATAACACTATGGACTGCTCTATTTATGCATGAAAAGAAAAATTTCCTAGCTATATATATCCTGAGATCAGATCCGGTGGTAATTTTTTTGTGAACAAGTGATTTTTTTGTGAATTCGTTCACAAAAAATCACAAAAATTTTTTATTACTGACGCTACACAAGGTCTACCGGCATAAAATTTGCACCATATGTAGAGGGGGTCACTGCCGTTCCATACGTACCAAACGTTTTTCGATCGGACTTCATTTGCGAAATTGCCAGTGAAAATTCGATTTTTGATTTTTTTGGTGAACGAATGACCTTCCCCCACCCGAAATCCCCCCCGGGATTTTTTGGGGGCCCAAATTTTTGCCAAAATAGGCGAATTTTCAAAAATTTTCCGGCTTTCTTAAAAAGGCTATGTTTAGCTTAAATCCTAGTAGTTTTTGAGAACTTTTTGCCTTTCTACGTGTAAAATATATACGCCAAAAAATCCCAATTTGTAGCTCATTTTTGCAAAAACATCTTCCCCCCCCCCCGAAAAAATCCCTGAAAATACCCTGATAACATTATTTTGTAATTGTATGTATATATACGTATATGCTACACCACGTACAGCTTCGTTGCCTGAATGAGATTTGCCAGCACCATCTCTTTTTGGGGTCTTCAAGATACCATCACTTCCGGAGCTGAAAAATCATCAGGAGACCATATGAAAACTTTACTGCACTGACGGTCACATTGGTTGTTCACAGAGCCTGGTTGCGCAAATCAGTACGCTGCGTGCAAGCATCAGAATGCGACAAATTACAACAATAATTCAATTATGCATTGTGCATATACGTACACAAGAACAAAAAGTGCTCCTTCGTCGCATGTAAAATACATGTGTCTTCGTAGGCAGGTTGTACATAAGCAAAAACTAGCCTGTAAAATATATACATATGAGTTCCGTAGGGAGGTTGTAAACTAAGAAACAAGTTGCAACCGCTTAACATATGAGCCTGTCCTACAACGAGGCTCATATTGGCGTGGCGTGTGTCATTATACGAATAATTTGCAGATATATATTTTACTTTTATATAATTACATACTGGATAAAGCTTTTCATTACAAATTGTCCTTCGCATAGCTTGATGATGATGTTGATGATCAGTCATTATAGTGTTCATATGCTCAATACGGTATGCCATGAGGCGCTCTGACTCAGAGCCAAGTAGGAATGCATTCTGTGTATAATGTGAAAGTGTTTCGAGAATGCTTTAGGTGTACCGTGTACCACTTTAGGTGTACCGTGTACCACAGCGTATCGCGAAATATTAGGTGTGCCATAGTGTTTCAGGAAACATCAGGTTGCATGTACAGTTCAGCATGAGCAGTCGTAGTTCACTTCAGTCCATTTCTTCTGGGCCACAACGTCTATTCATTTTTCCGTAATGTGCTGAGGTTCTTTAATGTGGCTTTAATGTGGAATGCACTGTGACGCCAATATGAGCCTCGTTGTAGGACAGGCTCATGTTAAGCGGTTGCAACTTGTTTTTCTTAATTTGCAACCTCCCTACGGAACTCATACGTATGTATTTTACAGACTAATTTTTGCTTATGTACAACCTGCCTACGAAGACTCCAGGGGCGGATCCAGGGGGGGGGGGGCGCCGCCCCGTCGCGATTCGAAGGTAGGAAAAATTAAGGAGAGAAAGCGGAAAAAGGTCAAAAAACCAAAAATTTCGCGCCGTCGGCGCGAATTTTCTACTTTTTAACCGCATATTTATTGCATTTGTGAAGAAAATGCTTGAAATGCATCAGATTTTTCGGGGAAAATTACAATTTTTGCCTAAAATTGTTAAGAATTTTAAAACATTTGTTCAGTTCTTCAGTATAAAAAGAATTAAAGACCCGAAGACCGATTTGATTGCAAAAACAAAATATTTCTTCAACTTCTGGGGGCCCTACCCCCAGACTCCCACTGGAAAAATTTTACCGACCCCCCCGTCACGAAATCCTGCATCCGCCAGTGGAAGACTCGTATGTGTTTTACATGCGACGAAGGAGTACTTTTTGTTCTTGTTTTCTATTATTTTATATATGCTCCTGAAGGTATCAATAGATATCTTTCAACAGTAGCGAGCAAGCCAACCACAGCTCGTAACGCGTACACTCTACAACCACTGTGGGTACGCAGTTCTATGACTATATATATATATATATATATATATATATATATATATCAAATTTGACCACTTTTGGAAAATTTTAGTTTTGACCCAAAATCACCTAAGTCCCCACCCCACCCCACCACAGCACTCTACAGCCACTTTGAGCATGCAGTTCTATGACAAATGTTGCTCAGCTCGCTTAGGGCTTTCATTTGGTACCAAATTTGACCACTTTTGAAAAATTTCATTTTTGACAGAAAATCACTTAAGTCCACACCCCACCCCACCACAGCACTCTACAGCCACTTTGAGCATGCAGTTCTATGACAAATGTTGCTCAGCTCGCTTAGGGCTTTCATTTGGTACCAAATTTGACCACTTTTGAAAAATTTCATTTTTGACCGAAAATCGCCAAAGTCCCCACCCCACCACAGCACTCCACAGCCACTTTGAGCATACAGTTCTATGACAAAAGTTGCTCAGCTCGGTTAGGGCTTTCATTTGATACCAAATTTGGTCACTTTTGGAAAATTTTAGTGTTTGACCGAAAATCGCCAAGTCCCCACCCCACCCCAAGCACTCCACAGCCACTTTGAGCATGCAGTTCTATGACAAAAGTTGCTCAGCTCGCTTAGGGCTTTCATTTATATATACCAAATTAGACCACTTTTGAAAATTTTCATTTTTGACCACATGACCTCCTACCGATCTGACCCTCCAGATGGCAAAGTGGAACCAGCACAGCAAGATCGGGTGGGTCCGATGCCAGGAACAAGCTGGGCGCACAAGAAAACTCCTACAGACTAAGTTTTGAGAGGCTATGTACAGTCCTATACAGACGTGTGCAGGAGGGGAAGTTCTGGGGGGGGGGTGAAGGGCGGCCGAAGGCCGCCGAAAAACCGGATTTTTCCGGTTTTTTACCGGAAAAATCCGGATTCTGGGGGGGTGAGGGACCCCTCTGGGGGGGGGGGGGTGAGCTCAGGTCTGGGGGGTGGAAACCCCCCCAACCCCCCCCCAAGCACACGTATGGTCCTATATGATGTTCCCGGAAGTCGGTACCGACCGGACCAAGATGGGTGGGTCCGATGGCAAAACGGATGCCAGGAACGAGCTGGGCGCACCAGAAAACTCCTATAGACAAAGTTTTGAGAGGCTATGTACAGTCCTATATGATGTTCCCGGAAGTCCTTACACGGTCATTCGACCATTTTCACTCATATTCAGTGGCGCACATAGAAAATTTTTTCGCGGGGGGCGGACCTCAGAAAAATTGGGGGTCTGGGGGGCGAAGCACCCAAGAAGTTGGAAAATGTTTGAAAATTGGGTTTGAAAACCAAAACTAAGCGTAAATTAAGCAAAAATCCATTAAATTTCGCGCCGAAGGCGCGAAAATTTTTGCAAATCTTAAAAAAGTTGCTATTGAAACGTTTAAAACGCCGAAATAAGGGTAAATTAAGCAAAAATAAAGTTGATTTCGCGCCTAAGGCGCGAAAATTTTTTAAATTTTATGTCCGCGCTGCGCGCGGACAATAAATTTTTACTTTACATCTGGTTTGGGGGGGGGGGGCGCCCGCCCCCCCGCCCCCCCCCCTTAAGTGCGCCCCTGCTCATATTATACGGGTCGCTCCCGCGACCCCTATGAAATATAAAACGTTCGAAATCAGTGTCAACAGAAGGTTTACATGGTAGGGTAATGCCGTTCAATCACCTTCGCCCATCCCGAAATTTTTGCCACAAATATATACGTATAGGCATTCCGGTTTTGCAATTTTGTTAGCCTAAGTCCAGATCTTTGATATTAAATCCACAACTTTTCGCGCAAAATCCGGCAACAAATCATTTTTGAAATTTTGCCAAATTCCTCACTACAAAAACTTCTTTCCCCCTCTGGCCCGGTTGACCCCCTGCCGAAAAAAGTATATAATAAAATGCCCTGCAACCAAAGTTCTGTTACCCGAACAATGCTTCCCGAAATAACAGCGCCGCCTGCTCATTCGCCTGTATTTGTTCCTGAATGACAGATGTAATCTCCGCTTTAAATTTCTCTTCAAAATTTAAACTGTACTCATTACCGAAAATAATACTGAATAAATCTCTAGTACTGTTGAACTTATCCATTTGATAAACCTAAAGTTCATACGACCGAATGATCATATACCCTGAAACATAAAGACTAGGAATAGAAGCAGCAATTCAAAGCGGTTATTGTTAAGTAACATTTTTAGTTTCTTATCCTGGGCTTATTCTACTGGGGGGGGGCGGGGCCCCCCATAAACACCCTTCCCCCCCCCCAAATCGTTCCCCCTCAAAAAAGTGGGTGCCCCTTTTGATACCAACTTTTGCCCTGAAAAAATCGCTCAGAAGGCCAAATTTTCAAAAATTTTCCGGCTTCGCCGGAGATTTTTAGTCGATTTAAGCACTAAATCCGCTTATTTTTGGCGATTGCTATAAAAATAGCGCAATTTTTAGCATGTTTTTAGAAAAATTTTGAAAAATTTTCGCCCCCCGAGGGCCCCCCAAAGAGCCCCCCCAAGAAAAAATCCCTAGAATAAGCCCAGTTATCT
This sequence comes from Trissonchulus latispiculum, assembly GCA_030248195.1. Lineage (NCBI taxonomy): Eukaryota > Metazoa > Nematoda > Enoplea > Enoplida > Ironidae > Trissonchulus > Trissonchulus latispiculum. The sequence continues at coordinate 11,365 of JASAND010014012.1, forward strand.
ATATCTATATATATATATAATAATATCTTTGTTCTATATATTCACTGGTATACAAATACAAGAACAAAAAGTGCTCCTTCGTCGGCCCATGGGCGTATCCAACCAAGGGGGGGGGGGTTGCGGGGCTTGACTGATTTTGACTTTTTTAAATTCCCCCCAATTTTGATAAAACAAAATGCAAAGTGCAAAATTACAGTAAAATGTCAAATATTTTCGCTCCTACGGCACGTTCTCCATAACATTGTTTCAAAATCGTATGTTTAAAAAATGAGTCAGAAAGTCCATAATATACATAGAGTAAAAACGTGTATTTCTCCCAATATACACTTTACACAAGTTTGAACTTTTTTGAAAATTCTTGCAAAATTTACCCTTAAAAGTACCCAAACTTTGGCCAAGTTTCGCGGGGGGGGGGACGTCCCCGGCATGCCGACGTCCCCATCAAAACTCACCTGCTCACCCATGCTCGCCCCCATCCCCCGAAACTCCCACGCCCTACACTCATAGGAATACATAGGTGTATATACCACCTGTTTGGGTTAGGGGGAAGTAAAAAGTCGAAATCTGGCTTGGGGGTCCCAGAAATCAATTTTTACAAAAACCTGTATATATATACCCAAACTGCGTATACCCAAACTGCGTATACCCAATCTTTCTTAGCTAAAAATGGCCTTTTTGACATAATCTAATTGACATCTAATCAAAAACTACTCGTATTGCGTTTTAAAACCTATATTTTTAACTACATATATATTTCTAGCAATTTTTGAAATATATATCTTAAAAAATTTGCAAAACTTTTTGCGAAAATTTGCATTTTTTTCTCTTGTTTGACCCCATTTTAGGGGGGAAAGAGGATCTGAGCTCGCCTTTGGGGAAGTAGTCAAGATCGGGTATGGGGGGAGGGGGTTTGACCATTCTCGTTGGTGGGGGTCTGACAGGGGGCAAGGGGGCAAGGGGGCAAAGGGGCAAACTGTAGCCTGGTTGGACCCACAGTAACACCGGGCCCCCCCCCCCAAGTTTTCGATCCCCTTTGCCCCCCCCCAAGAATTTTCGACATACCCCCCAAGTTTTCGACCCCCTTTGCCCACCAAGAATTTTCGACATACCCTACCCAACTTTCGGCTACTCCCACCCAACTCCCCCGGCCCTTTCTGGAGCCAAAAAGTTAGCTAAATTTTGCCCAAAATTGTCATTTTTTGATTTGATTTGCATTTTCAGCCTTTTTTGGATTTTGTGAGGTCCCAAATATAAAATGTTAACGCAATGTTACCACCGGTGTAACGGAGATTTGGGGCAGGGGAGGTCCAACCTCCAACTTTTTCTGGGGGGGAACCCTCTGGAGACCCCCCAACCCTTCCCTCCCCAAAAAATTTTCATTTTTAATTGGGGGTATAACAGTTCAAATGAGTAAACAATTAGTCGTTATTTTTGCTTAAATCAAAAAAGCGAAACTGCGGGCAAAAAGGCACACCGTTGTTTTTCCCCCTCTAGTGCAAAAAGTGTGGGGGGAAAAGAAGATGGTCACTATTTCTCAACCGTGTGACCTAGCGAAAATCCGACTAGCAAACGTTATAGAGCACATCCACAAACCCCTTCATGCACAAAATGACTCCTGTAACTATTACCAGTAAGTTGGCATAATCTTAAAAAATTTGAAAAATCCTTAGGTTTTTGGACAATTATTGGGTGTCAACTTTGGACCCGTGCCACACGAAGGCTCAATCGACAGGAACGGTAATTTGTATTATGATCTTAAAGTACAAGACTTGAACTTTCATTTGCACTAGATTTTGTATCTCTATCTTATGCCAATCGAGCAGGGTGAGCCATTGTTTCCTCCCCTCCACTTTGCCGGTGATGCTCCCCCCCCCCTGACTAAACGTGTATTTCTCATAATAATAAACAGTTTATATAAGCCAAAAAATATGGACATTTTTGAAATTTTTTTCAAAATTTACCCTAACAATACCCAATTTTTGGCCATTTTTCGCGAAGGCGCGACTCCCCCCCCCCAGTTGGGGGGGACGTCCCCCCCCCAAAAGTTTTGGGGGAGGGTTGAAAAAAGGCTTGCGGGGCTACCGGTATGCCGGTACCCCCCCCCCACTGACACTATGAATGCTACTCCCAATTTAGGTAGCGGTTTGAAAATTTTGGGGGGAGGTCGGCCGAATTGGGAGAAGAGAAGGGGATGGAAACATTTTAGGGGGAGCGGCAAACCCTCAAGGGATCAAGGGAATGGAATGAACAACCGCCCCACAGTGCTATATCAGTTCAAGTGCAAAAGACACGCAAATATACGTATACGTAATGTATATGTGCGCAAAAGTATCAAGAGGAGCACTGTGGACCCACCTCTATGATTGCACTTGTTCGCCCCTAGGCCCTACTATTCACACCAACAGAATAGCATTCGGTACAAATCCCAAATGCCATAAAGCGAAACGCAAAAAGAGGAATACAAAACGCCATACAGCACAAGAAAACGAATTATATGTAGGTACTACTAGCTCAAGTGCCCCCGAACAAGTGCAATCAACAACTTAGTTTTTCTAAGTTGTCCCCTGGCGTTGATATGCTGCATAGCTCACCTACCTACCCCAGTTATCTCGTGGGAACTAAATCCATCATGAGCCACGATTACCTGACCATGACTATAAATATTAGTGAGTATATATAGGAGTTTAGATTTACTTTAACAGAATAAATACGTAGACTCCAAAGTCATGAATATATAACTACATTTCAGAGCACTATTTTCAGAGTACGTATTAAGTAATTAAGTAATGTATAGTAAAGTATGTAATCAAATTAAGTAATGTATAAAAACCTATTTACCCTCGAAGAAAACGCAAGAACAGATCTTTTCTCTGTACAATTTTTCTTTTGAAGATATGGATACTAGCAGAACTTACTATATCAAGAGGCATAGCATTCCATATTTCGCAAACTCTGTGGTATTAAAAGTAAGAAGTATGGGTCCTCCGGAACCTTTCCGGTCGTAGACTCAAGAAATGCGACCGCGTACCGTCCACATTAGCATAACTAAATAACTCATCAAAAGGAATGTCAATCAAGCCATGCACAATTTTGTACAAAAGACATAAGTCAGCAAACACACGTCTTAATTCTAACGAATCCAAATTTAGATCAATCAACCGTTCAGGATACGACATATTGTAAAAACCTTTTATACGCTTAGTGAAAGACCTTTGAACCGCCTCAACAGATCGAATCTGGTTTAGAAACCGAGGACTCCAAATTTCAGTTGCGTACTCAACAATAGGTCTAACATAGGTTTTAAACATTTGAACCAAAAATTCCTTCTCCTTACAAGCAAAAACGCGCAAAATCAACCCTGCACGTTTAGATGCCTTTGCTCTTACTTTTGCAACGTGCTGATAAAAATTTAAACTATCGTCTAATATAACTCCCAAATCAGATACATGAGAAACCACAGATAACCGACTACCATCTAACGTATACATATGCGATAAATCAAAACTATGTCTAGAAATTCCGTAAGGGAATACACGCAAAACAGAACATTTCATAACAGAAATTGACAGCTGCCACTGTGCACACCATTGGGCAAGTCTATTTAGATCATCCTGCAACAAGCTTTGAGAATTTTTATCAGATACTGGTCTGTAAATCCTGGCATCATCAGCAAACAATTTAACGAACGAATTTTGCATCACGTCAGGTAGATCGTTTATAAAAAGCAAGAATAATAACGGTCCTAAGACGGATCCTTGAGGTACCCCGCTTTTCACAGCTTTCCAACTTGAGTACGAGCCTTCAACTTTAACCCGCTGCATTCTGCCTGTCAAAAGCTGTTTGATCCAATTTACTGTTTTCTCAGGAAATCCGTAAGAACTAAGCTTTGTTATAAGTTTACTATGACAGACGGTATCGAAGGCACGAGCTAAATCAATATAAACAATATCTATGCACATTCCCATGTCCAATTGTTTTACCACATCTGTTATAAAAGAAAGCAATTGCGTCACTGTTGACCTACGTGGCTGAAAACCATGCTGAACCTTAGTTATTAAGTTATTCTGCTTTAAATGATTCATCATGCTTTCTTTGAGAACTGATTCCATAACTCTACAACACACCACTGTAAAACTAATGGGACGGTAATTTTTCGGGTTTTGTTTACTTCCTTTCTTAAATACTGGACATACGTTGGCCTTTTTCCAATCTTGAGGCAGTTGGCCAGTTTCATAAGATTTAGCAAAAATTTTCGATAAAGGTGTACCCTCCATTTGGTATTCCCCCCACATAGTTTCCCTGGAACTTTGGGTCTGGGGGGTAAATGTTGGCCGACCTCCGAAATGTGATGGGGGGCCTGGGTTTATTTTAGGCAAAAATAAGTGGGGGGAGTGGGGGGGGACGCCCCCCCACTAGTGGGGGGGGAGGTCGAAAAGTGGTGGGGAATAAAATGGGCCAAAAATGCTGTATAAATAGCCTGTTTTTCACACACACACTGCTATAACTATGCTTAAAAGTGCTCAAAAATCAAGTTTTAGCACCAAAAAGGCGATTTTGACCAAAAATGTCCGGCGGAGCCGGAAAAATTTTGAAAATTTTGACCAAAAATCCTAAAAATTTGGCAATTTCTGGACACCTTAGGGTGAGTGGGGGATAAGCCCAAAAAAGGGGGGTGGGGCCGAGTGGGGGAACCCAAAAAGTGGGGTGGCGCCCCCCCCCCAGTAAAGTAAACCCAGGGGGTAGCCGGCACTTATGTACAAAGATGGGGGGACAAAAATTTTGCCTTGGTCCCCCCTTATGGTTCGAAAAAATTTTTTGTTTCCGATTTGGCTGAGAACTTGCCCCTAGGGTAAATAAAGGTCGCTGATTTCAAAAATCGAATCGAGAGATCGGTCCGATCGATCTATCAATCAGTAGAATCGATCCGATCGAATCAAAAAAAATTTTATCTCCGATTTTCGCGAAAAGTTGTCAAGTTGTTGGTAATTCGGGGGTGCAGATTCCGAATCTGCAGTCGAATTGTCGAAATGATATAAAGCTTGGACGGATCCGTTTTACCAATCGTGAAATTTCCATGGTGCAAGCGAAAACGTATATACAACTTTTTTAGATTTCTATATTTAACGCATGAAATGAGATCTCAACTTTGAGGTGAAATAGCTCAACAACTGTAAGACTTACGACTATAATTTTAAAAACTCGTTAAATTATAATATACCGTTTGAAAATAAAATATATAAAAATCAGGGAGATAGGAGAATTTCAAAAAATAGCTAAAAACATGGACCCTCCCTCCTTAATATCCCTTTAATCACGAGAGCATACATAGCAATTGTAAGCTGAACCTACATTTTTCGCTTAGAACCTTCAATGTCCCAATCCTCATTTGCCTTTTCTAGAACTAGCTGCTTCTTCGCAGCAGCCCTGGTCTTTCGAACAGGCCGTCCAACCTACAAAAAACCAACGTACCATACACTCTAAATATATATGCAAATACGTAGATGCGTGCGGTATATATCTGGCTTATTTTTTTTTTTTTTTTTTTTTTTTTTTTTTTTTTTTTTTTTTTTTTTTTTTTTTTTTTTTTTTTTACTGGGAGGGGGGGTGGCGGACAGTCCCCCATTCGAGGTCCCCCCATGAAAAGCCCCCCAATAAATTTGGACCTCCCCCATAACCCCAGCCCAAAAAATTGCCAATTTTTACCTTTTTTACCCTAAATTTTCGAACATTTTTCCTGCTTCGCCGGAATTTTAACGAAATTTTCACTATTTTAGCGTAAAAAACACCTAAATTAGTCATTTTTAGCGATTTTGGGCATTTTTGTGCAAAAAAACTTAAAAAATTAGGAAATTTTTCCAAAAATATGCCCCCAATGTTAGGTGAGTCATGAGGGGGGGGGGCAACTTTGAGCCCCCCCCCCACTAGGTTTTTTTTTGGTCAAAAATAGCGTCGTTTGCAGAAATGAACAATAGTTTTGACGACGCCAAAATAAAAATGACGACAGAATGACCAAGCCAAAATGTGGAAGTAGCACTCAAATTTAACAAGAATGCAAAGTTTCTATTACGTTTTAACAGTGATTTTTCAAAAAATTCTCAAATTTTGGGGGCTGCCGCCCCCAAACCCCCGCTCTATATATATATTGTCTTAGTGATGTTAAAGTTAAGGTTCGACGATGTTTGAACAGTCAATAAGTATATATATTCTAGGCTACGAGTCTTTATGCTACATACTTCAATTGCATTTTTTGATGCAAGTTTCTCATACCAATTTCGCGGAATATTTTCTTTAAAAACTTTCTCTTCGGATTATCTCAGCAATGTAGAATGGAATGAGAGCTTATATATACGTATGTACCAGGATAGGATGTTTAAGAACGTTTATTGCGTAAATGTTATAACTACTAGGGATGGATCTGGAGGGCAGCTCTGTCGTTGCGATTTGAAGGTAAGTAAAAGCAAACAGGAAAAAACACAAAAAAGGCATGTCATAAAAATTTCGTGAGCGCGTATATATATATATATATACGCATATTTCCAACGTTTTTACCAAATTTTTGGATAGAAAAAGCTTAAAATGTCGTGCGAGTTTAGCAAAAAATTCTTATTTTTCCTTTCAAATAGGGTAAACTTTTAAGAAATTTCTTGTTTCTGCAAAATGCAAATGCAAAATGAAAAGAATTAAAGATTTAAAGGACGATTTCATCTAAAAAGCAAAAAATTTCTTCAACTTCTGGGGGGCTCCGCCCCCCAGACCTCCCACATTGTGTCGAGTTGTTCTCGTCATTGTTAATGCTCAAAGACATGATACATAGACACCAGATATATGTATTATATGAGTACGTAAGTTAGAATATATTCGCGAGACAATGCGAAATATGAAGCAACACACGCCAACAAGGTAAAAATTCATCCAAAATTACGAATATAGCCTAAAATCATAACAAAACTGCATTTCTGCAAAACTTTATTTTTGACGTTGGACAAATAAAAATGACGCTCAGAAAATAAAAATGACGAAAATTTGATGAAATCCGATTTTGAAAAAAAAACGCTGCCCCCCCCATAAATGTTTGCCTAAAAATAAGCCAGATGAAAAGACCTGAAAAGCCATGAAATTTTTACCACTTTTACCCTAAATTTTTGAAAATTTTTCCGGCCTCGCCGGATTTTCAACGATATTTTCACTATTTTAGCGTAAAAAACACCTAAAATTAGCCATTTTTTAGCGATTTTTGACATTTCTTGAACAAAAAAGTAAAAAATTAGAAACTTTTTTCAAAAATATTTTGGTGAGCCATGGGGGGGAACTCCGTGCCCCCCATAAATTTTGGCCTAAAAATAAGCCAGATATATGTATGCACGATGAGTCACATAATACCATTAACTTCATATTATCAAAAGTGCACAATAACTAACGCTTGTCACACTCTTAGTTACGAGGTTGGAAATATTATCTGAACGATAACGGCTGACTCCCCTCACAAATTGGACCTCAGTGACCGACTGACCCCACAATTGAGCACCTGGTACACAGTTGTGTACGATCACTCGCTTGTATGTTTATGTGTTGAAGCCCAAAACGTTCGATCAGCAGCTTGCCACTTTCAACTTCTAACACAGAAACATACAAGTGAGTGAGCATACAGAAATGCGTACTGGGTACTCATTTCTGGACGGTCACTGGGTCCATTTTGTTTGGGGGGTCAGAACGTGTTTGGCTTCAAAACATAAACAAAGGCGAGTGAGATCACAAGCAAGTGATAGTACACAAATATATATATATATATATATATATATATATATATATATATATATATATATATATATATATATATATATATATATATATATATATATATATATATATTTTAAGCAGGGTTTGGTGTCTCGATGTCGTCAAAAATTCCAAGTCACTGTCTCGCTCACCCAAAAGTCTCGGTCTCGAACCGAGACCGGAAACTTTTGAAAACATTAAAATTTAGCGAAAATTTTAGTGTAACGGAAGTTAACTGACGAGGCGCAGAAACCGCATGTTTATGTGTTAAAGTCCGTAATACTGAGCCTAAGCCTCAAAAACTGGAAAAAATTAAGTTTAAGCTTAAAATTGTTTGTCTCGGTCATGGTCTCGCCCAAAAGCCGAGACTAGGCCAGCCTCGGTCTCGCTCCCTAGTCTCGGTCACGCCCAACCCTGACTATATAGGTACTAGTAACAAAAATGCTCCGCACAAAAGAGAATAATATGTGTGTTGGCTGTGTCTATATTATATATATCCTTTACATTTCGGTTGAAGAAGTAAAGACAAAAGTTTCATAGGCACGTGACGTTATTTGGCACAGCCAGTTTGGGTGGGTGGCTCCATGACAAAAGTTGTTCCGTTCGCATAGGACTTTCATTTGACACAAATTTGACCACTTTCGAAAAATTCCATTTTTGACCAAAAATCGCCAAGTCCCCCACCAGACATGTGCAGGAGGGGAAGTTTTGGGGGGGGGTGAAGGACGGCCGGAGGACGCCGAAGAACCGGATTTTTCCGATTTTTTACAGGAAAAATCCGGATTCTGGGGGGGTGAGGGACCCCTCTGGACAAGGGTAAGCTCAGGTCTGGGGGGGGGGTGGAAAGTGGAAACCCCCCCCAAGCACACGTATGGTCCCCACCCCACCCCACCACAGCACCCTACAGCCACTCTGTTTATGCAGTTCTATGACAAAAGTTGCTCAGCTCACTTAGGGCTTTTTCATCTGATATATACCAAATCTGACCACTTTTGAAAAATTTTATTTTTGACTCAAAATCGCCCAAGTCCCCACCCCACCCCACCACAGCACTCTACAGCCACTTTGGATATGCAGTTCTATGATAAAAGTAGCTCAGCTCACTTAGGACCTTCATTTGATACCAAATTTTGACAACTTTTGCAGTTTGAGCTTTCAAAATTGAATAGATAGTGGGAAATTTCGATTTTTCATTCTTCGAATTTTCGCCATTTTTGACGGGCCACTGTGGTCGCTAGGAAAGCGATAGAGAAACGCAACCTAGACCGTTAGTTAGTTCAATATATGTAATTTCTGAATATAAAAAGAAATCAGCTCCAGCTCGTAACGTTCGACCTGCGCGACGACAACAATAATGGTCACTTTTCGCTATGAGCCGTTTTTGCGGCGCCACTGCGGCGCAAAAAAAGTAGCGATTCTTAAGTTCGTAAGGACTAACTAAGTTCGTAACGACTTGTATGGAAGGTCTGAGCTTTTAAAGTTGAATAGATAGCGAGAAATTTCGATTTTTCATTTTTCGAATTTTCGCCATTTTTGACGGGTCACGACTCACGTCATGGGGCTGATTCCGAATCTGCAGTCGAACTGCTTGCTGCTGCCAAAATCGAGTTATTGACGAGTTTTTGAAAAATCGATAAAAATCGATTTTTGCCGGCGCAGGATCGATTTTCACGAAATTTCGATTGCGGATTCGGAATCAGCACCCACGAATTGCCCTAGGGGCAACTTTTCAAATTTTTTTGATCGATTTTAGTCGATCGATTCTACTGATTGAAAGATCGATCGGATCGATCTCTCGATTCGATTTTTGAAATCAGCGACCTCTATTTACCCTAGGGGCAAGTTCTCAGCCATATCCGAGACAAAGAATTTTCTCGAACCATAAGGGGGGACCTTTGGACCAAGGCAAAATTTTTGTTCCCCCTCCATCTACATAACTGCCGGGTAGCCCCCCCAACCCCCCCCCCCCAGAATTCGGACCTTAGAAATTTCGAAAAACTGGCCAACAAATGCAAAATTTTCTGTAATTTAGCCCTTTTTTCATCAAAATAAGGCTTGTTCTTAACGTTTTAGGTGTTTTTGCACCGTTTTAAAGCGATTTGAGGCATAGGTGTAACGGGGATTTGGGTTGGGGGGGCCCTCCCCCCAAAATGTGGGGGCGGGCCCCCTTTTTAGACCTCCCCCAAACCCCCCCAAACCTCCCCCAAAAATTTTTTCCTATTTTTATGCCAAAAATCGCATTTTCAGCCATTGCTAATGCGAAAAAACATCCAACCATTAACTAATTTTAACATTAGACAGGGGTTTTAAACTCGAAAACTTGGTTGCCAACATGTTTCTAACTACAAAATAAGGTCAATATTGAGTCAGAAAGTCCATAAAACTGTTGAAAACGTGTATTTCACGCACTAATGAACACTTTAAGCCAAAAATTTGAACGTTTTTGAAAAATTTTGCAAAATTTGCCCTAAAAATACCCGATTTTTGGCCAATTTTTCGCGCCTTCGTCGCGACTCCCCCCCCCCCCCCGTTGGGGGGGGCCCCCAAAATTTTTGGGGGTGGTTTGGAAAAATGGCTGGGGGGGGGGGGTTACCCCCCCCCCAAACCTCCCCCCAATTACACCTATGATTTGAGGTCAAAGTTTTAGAAAAATTTTTCAAAAAATGACCATTTTTCGACCAAATTTAGCTATATAACTTTTTGGGTCCAAAAATCGTTGGGGGGGTTGCCAAAAGTTGGGGGAGGGTAAGTCTGGTCAAAAATTTTCGGGGCATACCCCAACCTCCCTCCCCCCAAAGGAAACTATGCCCCCCCCCAACTTAAACTCAATTATTTTACGTATCCCAGGAAAGCCAGAACTTAGCTTTCTGGGAGTTTGTGTACTTGTAAATTTCCTTTTCAAGAGACTAAGCAAAGTAAAGAGTTTAAAATGTCCCAGCTAAAGTAAAGTCTGACCCAAAAATCTTGGAACAGAAGTGTGGGCAAAATGTGATGATTTTTTGAAAAAATCAACTTAAAATTTCGAAAAAAGACTACTGCGTTAAAGCAGATGTCTAAGTGGTCCCGAAAGTGAAAACGAAAAAATTTTTTAACAAGTGCTCGCGCAGTAGCTTGTCAATAGTTTCAAAAGTGGCAAAGACCCAAGGATTTTGAAAATCGAAAAATGCTAATAAAAGATTCAAATTCTAACCGGTTCTCTTTGTTTTTTCGTCGCTCTACGTGTTTTCAGATGGGAAGATTTTCCTGTAAGAAAGACATTTTTAGCATGCATATTCCGGAGAAAAACCTTGACAAATCGAGAAGTTGATGTTTTTGTAAATTTTACATTTTATAAAACATTTTCCTATTATCATGACGATTCAGAAACTATGGGTATCCGATGAATACTAAATGCAGTACAAGTAATAAAAATGCTCCTCCGGAGCATGAAAAAGTAATATGGGTGATGGTGAGGTTGTAAAATCAACAGAGGACTAGTCTGAAAAATGCTTAATATGGGGGCTAGGTTCAAAAAAAAGAAGAGGACTAGGTTGTGGGCGAATTAATATGGGCACAGCTTCGCCGAGCAACCCATATTCGCGGACTAAAAAAGTTCTATACATACGTATTACATATGTATGTATATATACCAGTGTTCAGTTTTTTACGGTGCGTAAATAATATACAACTATGATAAACGAGTTTTAGTGGAAGCAAACATTTTTTTCGAGAAACTCTTAATATTTACTGTGCATTTTAACCATTGATAAGAAAACTCTATATTTCAATAATAATTTCAGGACTCTCTCCGACGATCTTCTATTTCTATTTTAGCGTTACAATCATAGCCTTGGTTCTTTCAAGTTGCTTGCCGTAGTCCAGCACAACCAAATTACTATATAGTTTACATATATATAAACAATCAACTTGCAGCGATTGTTTAACTGCTGGAATTGTTATTATTGACTGACAATAATGGCTTTGTATATGACAATCGCCATGGCGAAGCGTGAAAGCCCGCGAATATGGGTTGCTCGGCGAAGCTGTGCCCATATTAATTCGCCCACAACCTAGTCCTCTTCTTTTTTTGAACCTAGCCCCCATATTAAGCATTTTTAAGACTAGTCCTCTCTTGATTTTACAACCTCACCATCACCCATATTACTTTTTCATGCTCCGGAGGAGCATTTTTATTACTTGTCCTGCTGTCATTTTAAAGGATCCCTTTCCAGCAATGCGGCAATGGATACAAGGAGCTTGAACAGTGCCGTAGGTAGAGAAGAAAAGTGATTATATAAATATATATAGTACCACTGAATTCTCACCTTCGCCCCAAGCTTTGGCCGCTGCAACCTCTGTTTGTGGGTGGTATAAGGAGAAAACTTTTTCGCCTCGCCAACGACTTCGACAGTATGCCCATCGTGTTCAGCGACACGGATTTACTATATGGGTACCGAAAACCGCGTTTTAGGTGGTTTGACCAGTGGTCAGTAGGCCCCATAGACCGTAGTGACCACTGGTCATTTCCATCGGAATCGGCAATATGCCCACTGAAACGAGCGTAGTCGATTTACTATATATGCCCCCAACCAAAACGCTGAAAACCGCTGTCTAAGGGGGTTTGACCAGTGGTCAGTAGGCCCCTACACCATAGTGACCACTGGTCACTTCCCTCGATTTCGGTAATATGCCCAATGAAACGAGTGGAGCAAGTTTAAGATGAGAGGCGTCAGACACCATTGAAGCCAGACCCATGAGAGCGACTGGAAGAGGGAAGATCAGCTTTTCATTCAGGATTGTAAGATAAAATTGGTCCGACTCAAGGCATCGAACCAAGGCCCTTCCACTTGCGACTACCGTCAAATTCAGTTGTTCAGTTGTTGTTGTTCAATTCAGTTTTATCCTTTTTGCTGTTTTTGAAACGACGGAGCTTTCTCAAATGTCGGAGTTAGGTCAACTTTTGTCCCTTCCTGAAAAGTTAAATCTATTGATTTATTCACAATATATTTAGCTTACGAGGACATTCTGCTGACAAAATGGTGACCACTCCAAATTACTTCTGCTCCAGGGTGACCCTGTAGAGCCTTTCATTATTTATTCAAAAGCTTATTCCTTTTCTTCTAAGTTTCTGGATTCTCTTGTATTAGCTTTTCTTAGTAATTCCTATGAGTCGTTTTAAACTAAGCCGTGACGGTCCAAACTTATTTTAGGGCTTCTCTATTTGTAGGGGTCTTTTAAAAGTCATTGTTTTGTAATACTTTGGTTTTTGTAAGTCTATTGATTTGAATTCTTCTGTTTTGTAAGTGTGGTCTCTTCTTGGACCATTTTAGGGCGTCTTCTTAGTTTAGGTTTTTGTCTTAGGATTGTATATTCGGTAAGCAGGGTTTTTCTAAGAATTAATTGGGTAGGTAGTTAGATATTTTTAAGTGTGCACCTTTCAGCAAACTTTGGAGTAGTTTCTTGAATTTTGAGTCTTTGCTCTTCATCAGCGGTTTAACTTCGTAAGGTAAGATTCACATAGGCAATTTTGGCGAGGTTCGCATAGATCGACTGGAACTATATCTCCTCCAGGTTCGACTCGTAAAGTTTGGTTAGTCGGTACATTGCCAACTTTACAATAGCGTGCAAATTTCTCTGAAGTGATGGGTCTAATTGCTGGGGGGGTCAGTCGTTATCGCACCGATCACGTCGCAAGCCTAATAACTATGATGCCCACTTTTCATTTGTTTTCATTTCATTCATTCATTCAGTTGATTCCATTGAGTTCAATTCATTCATTTGTCTATTTCATTTTTTCGGGTCGCAGATTCTGTAGTAGAGACACATCTTTGTTTTGTTTTTCTGCCATAATCGTTTAATTTTTTATCGATTGTCACGCCAATGATAGCTCGTATAACACGAGGTCCTCTAACGTCGAATCCATATCAAGGCGTAGAGGACACCCACTTGCAATGGTTGTGCCTTTTGTTTCCCCAACAACTTACGTACATGTGAACACTCCATACATGTGCGACCCCAATAAAAGCCACAACCACTAAACTGAGACTGCTTAATAAACAGCACAATTTCTTAACTGTACATCCTTTCGTTTTTAACAGTCAAAATAAAAAATATTATATTATAATACGGTATACGAAACAGGTACAACGGAGATTTCGGAGGGGGGCTCGAAAGTAAAGTAATTTAAGGATCTAGTAAGGAACAGTGTAAAACTGCAACGAAAAATATGCTAGATGCAACAATATTGAAGCATCCCACCTAGGGTCGACGCATCCCACTATGGACCTAGGTCGGTCGGTTGTTTCATTCAACATAAGATGACTTCATAGATGTAAACGCTCCGAGACAATTACAACATCCCGTTTCAGTAGTTAAAACCCACTATAGCGTATTCATGCTCACAGACGCTTACATATGCTTACGTCTGCTTGCGGCTAGAACTATGAAATCACCATGTTTTAACTGAATAGGATATAGTTTGCTTTCACCTTCTAGTGAACCCACTGAGAGTATAGACTAGCCAGACTTGCTTAGTTGTCCGTATAATTTAATGTTTGATTAACTGTTTAAGGGAAACTGGACAGATGTACCACCATCAAGTGGAGTGACGAACTCGATAGCGACGCTGGGAAGACAAGCACTGGTGGAGATAGAAAAATCAGTAATCAAAGGATGTGCCACGCACATCTCAGGATCACCAACAACGATGATGACCACAGCAGAAAATGGCAAAAAATTGCCAAGAGAGTGGCAAATCAGGCCGGTATCAAAATTAAAATTGACCATCCATGGAACGAAAAGGTGGAATTCTTAAGCCAAAGAAAGGGTGATTGCGGAAATCTCCCAGGTGGCCGTTCAAGAAAAAGTACATTACGTATATATAGCATAGAAACTACTTATTTCAGCTCTTCAGTTGATTTAAAATACTACACTTATTTCAAATAAACTAATAAACAGCGCGGTCACAGTTAGAGCGTTGTATTTGCACTGTCAGTGCAGAATCTGTGACATTATCTGTCTTATGTTGTATCAAGAGTACATGATAACTAAGAGTGTGACAAGAGTCAAGCTCTTAGTTATTCGGTTTGAGACATCATCAGCACGATAACGGCTGACGCCCACTTAGTGTTGTTTCAGCAGCTGAAACTGAATTGTACATGTTTCAGTTTCAGTTGCTGAAACCGAAACTGAAACTATTACAAATTTGGAGCTGAAACTGAAACGGAAACTTTCTCGAAGTGAGAGCTGAAACTGAAACTAAAATAAATTTTGAGCTGAAAATAAAACTGAAACCAGAACAATTTTGGAGCTGAAACTGAAACTGAAACAGCTTCAGCACTACACTAAGACTGAAACTGGTTTCAGCTCTCGCTTAAGCTGAAATAGGTGTCAGTTCTCGCTGAAGCTGAAACAGGTTTCAGTACTTGCTGAAGCTGAAATAGATTTCAGCTTTCGCTGAAGCTGAAATAGCGTCTGAGAAGCTAGAAAATATTTGAGGCCTTTATTTGCAGAGCATCTAGCAAGTCATTTCGATTGGGAGTGACCCAAGCTTATCACTCTTACTAAGTATATACACTCTTGGTTTCACTGATATTACAGAACGTTCTACCACACTTCTGTTGATTTCGCTCTGGACTACCTATTATATTTTGATCCATTTAATGATATCAACAGTACATAATACATATGTATTATGTACTCTTGATGATATCCAATATATGTGACATAGCGAGTTAATTACATAGTTTCTCATCCAAGTACTCGCATCTAAGTATCTTTAAAGCTCCAATATTTTCGGACTTGCAGGTGCCTGCAACACAAAAAAAAACATAGCATCGCAGTGAAGTAAGTTAATTAGATAAATTTGATATCCAAGATAAATTAAATATAGTTAATATATTTTAATATTTTGCTAAGTATAAACTAAATAAAACCGAAGCGAAAACTAAGCTTATTTGTTGGTTTCAGTATTCGGCGATGACTCTTAAACAATCATCTATTATTGAAATCTGATTGAAATTGATCAGAAATTATTTTGGGACGCCAGTTGATAATAGGTTCAGTCTACTGTGAAAACTTTGAGGTGGCAAAATTTAAACTGCTGGCAAAGCAATCAAACATGAAAAGTTAAAATTTTAGGTCTGACTTTCGTACATTGAATTTGTTTGGTAGAAAATTTTTGAAAATAATAACTTGCAAATTATAGAAATCTTAAAACTTTTTGTTTGTTTGTTTTTCTTAAAAGCTCGAAGCAAGCACAAAATTCGCTAACACACTGCTTGTGCTTTCGAGCTTAAGCACATAAACATAGAGCGAGTGAGCATACCCCCGTTTCGACTAGGTACTGATTTTCGGGGTGGGTCACTAGGGTCTGATTTGCGGGGGGGGGGTGGGTGGGCCGTTAGCGTGCACAGCATAGTTTTTGCTCTGATAGCATAGACCTTGCCTACTAGTGGGATACTCTTATCATTATGTACTCTTGATATTATGTACTCTTGGTCGTAGCAAGAGTACATAATAACTAAGAGTGTGACAAGCGTTCCACTCTTAGTTATTAGGCTGCAGACATCATCTGCACAATAACGGCGTACCCCCCCACAACTGAGTACCAGCAAGAGTACATAATAACTAAGAGTGTGACAAGCGTCAAGCTCTTGGTCGTAGGCTTGGGACATCATCTGCACGATAACGGACCCAAATTGAGGACCCATCACTTCAAAAGAAAATTGCACGATATATGTGTGTGCTGACGCTCGCAACAGACGCAAATTGGACCAAATAAGTATTTGTGTTTTTGAGCTATACAAAACAAAAATAGCTTGCAATTTCCTTTGAAGTGATGGGTCTAATTTGTGGGGGGGGGTCAGCCGTTATCGTGCAGATGATGTCTCGAGCCTAATAAGTAAGAGCTTGACGCTTGTCACACTCTTAGTTATTATGTACTCTTGGTACCAGGTACACAATACTGTTCCAGCAGTCGCCTGTATATCTACATGTTGAACCCAAAAACATTCTATCAGCAGCTGCCACTTTTCTATCTATCTATCTATCTATCTGTTTAACTAACCAATGACTAAACATTACAAAATATATCTAAAGAATTTAAATTAACAGAAACAGAGAAAACGGTAGTGGCTGTTACCAAATTCCCTTTCACAATCCAACACGCCCTGTTGTATGGCAGAACTGTCCTACTCCTGAGGAATAAATCACAGAGTTAGCCCTTGTAGTTGCGACAGACATCGGCGTTGACACCGTAAGTGTCCAATGTGTCTTCGCAAATATCTCGAACAATGACTACTGGTTCACGGCCGGCGCGAAATTGTCCCTTTCCAACTTTTGGGCCAAAACATTGAGGTAAACTTCTACCTTGATGTTGCTCCGTTTATCAAGATGTGATCAATCGATAACAGGTTCAATGAATCTTCGAACTGCAGTAGATTCTTTTTGTTGCAGCTGGCACAGTTTGGATACCTCAAACAGAGGCTTACACAGTCTGCATTAGGCAAAACCATGCAAGCCTCTGTTGCCAATACCTGGATATCTCCAGGACTGTGACCTTGCGGAACTGGCAACGTATGCCACAAATTCATCATGGCCACAGTTATGTACCTCCCTCAATTTAGCAGTCCCACTTTTTGAGTCAAGGCTAAAACTAATTGAGACAGTTAGCTTGTGCTAAGAATAAAATGAGACACGATACATTTTAATTGAGACAGTGCGTATTCATTCACGATGCTTAAAAACTTGTGGGACTGCTAAGTTGAGGTATACAGCCCCACTTTTGAGTCATGCCTTTAAACTCTGGCATTGAGTTTGGCGTAAATAGCAATAAATGAGACACATGCTGTTAAGTTCATATTTAGCAGTATTTACTAGTTATTTTGGAAAAAAGTCAAAATTTTGTTTGTTTGGACGGTCATTGTTTTGTGGCTAGGCTTTGGCTTAGCTATTAGTGGATGGGGGCCTTTGTAAGTGTTGCAGGTGTATGTGGGAGGACCCATAGGTGTCATTGGGGGGGGGGGGGGGGGGTAGTCGCGCCGCAGGCGTGAAAAATTGGCCAAAAATTGGGTATTTTTAGGGTAAATTCTGCAAAAGTTTTTAATAAAAAAGTCCAAATTTTTGGCTTAAAGTGTTTATTATTGCGAGAAATACACGTTTTTAACGGTTTTATGGACTTTTTGGCTCAATATTGACCTTATTTTAGACTTAGAATCATGTTGGCAATCAAGTTTTCGAGTTTAAAACTCCTGTCTAATGTCAAAATTACTTCATAGTTAAATGTTTTTGGCATTAGCAATGGCTGAAAATGCGATTTTTGACATAAAAATAGAAAAATTTTTTTGGGGGAAGTTTGGGGGGGGGGGTTTGGGGGGGTCTAAAAAGGGGGTGGGGGCCCCCCCAAAATTCCGGGGGGGGGGGGGGAGGGGGCCCCCGGCCCACATCCCGTTACACCTATGGGAGGACCCCCCCAGATGAACAAGTCCCGACCGCACCCTCCAAATTTTGAAGGCAGACCCCACCCCACCCCCAAATGGCCAGATCCGAGACCACACCCACCCAGATTTGCCAGACCTCACCCTCAACATTTCCAAAAGTTTTCTCAAAATTAGGAAAGAATTAGCAAAAAACTACCGTTTCTTTACGTAAAAATGACCAAATCGGCTGTACATTGCTAATTTTCAGTTGAAATATCGTTTTTTAGCAAAGTCGCAATTTGTTGCCTTAAATTTTTGATGAAAACTTTTTGATTAGATTCAATTTTTCGAATTTTTTTTTGATTTGAAAATGCTATTTTTCGGACCCCGCCCAAAGATGCCCCCCCCCCCCCCCAGCAAAATGATAAATTTTTGGCGACCCTCCACAGATTTTCAGATTTTTTTCCACCCCCCCCCCCAATTTTTGGCCAAAAATGGCAAAACATTCGAAAATTTAGGTGTTTTTAGGCACATAGGTGTACCTTGAGAAAACGTTGGGAGAGGGGGTTATATGCGTTCATGGTTCATGCGTTATATATCAAGAATCTCTGTTTAACAACAAAAATCGTCATCATCACTGTCCACACCAGAAAAACTACGTTTTTACCTTAAAATGGCAGAAACAGAACCTTGTTAGCATAGAAATAATAGTGCACGACAGTATTATTAATGAATTTTTAATGAAAATTAAAACATGTAGGAGCATACGAGTACATATATATATATATAGATAACCAATGAAAGAAGAAAATTAAACTAATAGAAATAAAGTTAAGCTACTAAAAAATAGCATTTCTTCTATGAAATCTTCATAACAGTAAATGAAATTATAACTTTAATTCGCATTTATTAGTGCAAACAGACAATGTTACTAGCTGGTGGTTGACGCAGTCCAGAAATACAAGTAAAAACGTATGAATTCGCGCCTAATGTTTTTGAAAATTACTGTTTTTACTTAAAAATCAATAAAATTTAACTGGGTTTTCGCCGAAAAATTTAGGCCAAATGGCCTCAACGGCCAAAATTCTTTAGTCCATCGACTGATAAATTTAGGTCATGGCCTAAGCTATGGCCTAAAAAACCTTGGATGGGCCCTGCCAACTTGCACGCCAAATTTGAGCCCGCTATCTCATTCCCATCGCCCAAACGGGGGGTTGGTTTTTTCCCCACCACTTGCGGGTTGGTTTTTTCCCCGACCTCTGTACGTAATGCACATATATACATTTTTTAGACTTTTGGACTTTTTATTTTAGCCTCGTTGGCAAAGACCTTAGTGATCACTGATCGGAGGGCAATCCTTTATCATTATTTCTGTACGATTAATGCCTTGTATGGTTCACGCTGCCTGCCTGGTATATAAATCCACGAGCTGAGGTTGACCAATTAGTGCATGGATCTTCAAAGTGCACTTAAAATTTAAGACCATGCACTAACATTTTAACCTCTGTTGTTTATAAACGTTGCATTATTCTCCAAATGGATTATATAAATCTGCCTTGTCCGTCCGGAACAATAACATCTGGTATGTATTGTATTTGTTTACTTATATTTATATGTATATATACACATGTACACGCAATGTGTAAGCTCGGGGCAAAATTCAGGTTGTCGCTTTTTTCTTCAGGTTGCGTACTCATCTGTGACATTTGTGTCATTTGTGTACCCCAGACATCGAAAAAATCAAGTTTTTGCAATTAAAATTTTTTAGACATTTGAACTCAGCATGGTTGAAAATACACCCACTTGAAATTTCAGCTTGATCAGTGAAGGTCTGTGACTTCTAAGGCTGCAGAAAGCTTCTACTTAGGATGCGTCAGACTAAGAATGTAGATTTTTGAAGATTAAGTTGACATAAAAATTCTTTCATGTGGCAGAATTTCTTGCCATTTGGCACAAATGAGTGCTCCTATAGGGCCTCTGTATATGCCAAATAAAACTAAATAAAAAGAACGTAATAAAACTTTGCTTTCGTTGCCACAATTTTTTTGCCGAAATTTTTTGCCGAAAAATTTTTGCCGAAACTTCAACTTTCAAGAGTAATTCCCTTGCACGCAGATAAGATAAGATACAGACGTCTAGTATTTTGCTGCAGATAGCAAAAAACACCTTGATTGCTGCAAATCATATTGACAAAATAATGACAATCTTGAAGCTTGGGTCTTGTAGCCAGCAGAGATTTTTAATTAATTGTGTTGGTGGCAGTGAAAAAGGGGAGGGGTCGGGCACATAAATGTGACGGCTGCACATGGCTGGAAGGCAGCACAGATCTCAGTACCCGATTTTTTTATCATACCCATACTCTATATCTCTGCTAAAAGTAGGCCAATCGGACAAAGTCAGGGCAGGTCGATCTTAGTAGCCTCTTAAGTCTGACTGCGCTACATTTTGGGCAATACTGACTATACGTATGGCGGAATACCACACATAGCACATGAGTTAAATTGCTATATGATTTTCCGCCTGTGTGCGTCGTTTTTCGGTACTGACCGGTCAAAGTTGACAAACTTTGGATCCAAATATGAGCCTGGTTTTATGGCTTATTGTGCGACATAGGTCGTTCAAAGCTTTCATACAAAGGCTTTCGGAGGACGGAGAATATTGTCATGGTACCCATTAACTGACCGACGACCAGTAAATACGATATAAAATCAAAATGTATATAAATCAAATGTCATTTACATACCCATTTCTAGAGAAGCATGGTACTCCAGTCCAAAATTCCTATGTCCGCAATCCAACGTCATAAACCATAATTACATATATACGATAATATTGCAGTGTACGTATATTGGAACTGCTTAATTACTAAGATTAATTAAGCAATTCCAATCCAACATACATGCAACAAATTGATAAATGGAAGAAGATAATCGTAGAAATTTCGGTGGATACGGACACAATACATGACAGAAGTGTATATACTAGATCAGAGGACATAAGGATGTGTCCTTATGTGGCCGATCGGTCGAAAAGCTGCAAATACAAGTATATATACATATGAGTCGATTTCTGAGTAGTTCGCCGATGCTCTAAGAGGGCCCATGATGACCCAAAAATCGATTTCGCTCTAACCTTTTGGGGTGAAAGCCTATGGTCCAAGAAACTCTTTGGCACAATCGCGACATTTTTTGGCCGTCCCGTTAGTTCAGGGTAGCGCTCCAAAGTTAGCTGCTGGAGCAGCCAAAACGGTATCATCACAACTTTCATTCAAATGCCTTTTGAGCAGAGTCATTTGTCGGCAGTCTAAAGGAAGCCCATCTAATATGAGCATATGGAGGTAGCCTGAGCATACATAACGCGATTTGCCTCCTACATTGCTTATTGGTCCTAAAAATGACTTAGCTATTTCTGATCATATCCTACCTCAGTGACACTCGATAATTAGCATTTAAGGTGTATAAAATCTGCTGTAGTGGAGAAACGCACACCACTTTTTCACAATTTGAACAGATATATTAGACGTATAAATCCACTTTTTTCGTCGTTTGTGGATATATATATATATATATATATATATATATATATATATATATATAAGGGCTATTTGTCTGCCAAACTTTGGACTAATTGCTGCGTCACGTAAACTCAAGCGTTCTGGTACATATTTATTATTTGAGAAATTTGAGAAAGACCTCCATTTTTTGTGAATATTTGTTTATTTTTCGGTTGACGTTGAACGACCGTAACAAAGCATAGTTATGCCTCTCTAAGTAGCACGAAGCATGAAAAACTTATGCTGTTTCTTCGCAGTTTGTGGGTCTATATAAGGGCTATTTATGTGCCAAACTTTGGACTAATTGCTGCGTCACGTAAACTCAAGCGTTCTGGTACATATTTATTATTTCCTCGGTCAAGGTGGTTGACAAGATCACCATATTTCTGGTAACTGCGTACGCAACCATTTTCTGGACAAGAGTACTTACAAGACAAGACACATTGTCCAAAGTTCGGCACATAAATAGCCCTTATATAAATAGACCTACAAACGGCGAGAAAACGGCATAAGTTTTTCATGCTTCGTGGTACTTAGAGTGGCATAATTGTGCTTTGTTAAGGTGGTTCAATGTCAACCGAAAAATAAACAAAAATTCACAGAAAATGGAGGTCTTTCTCAAATTGTCCAAAGTTTGGCACATAAATAGCCCTTATATAGACCCACAAACGGCGAGAAAACGGCATAAGTTTTTCATGTTTCGTGGCACTTAGAGAGGCATAACTGTGCTTTGTTCAGGTGGTTCAACGTCAACCAAAAAATAAACAAAAATTCACAAAAAATAAAGGTCTCAAATTGTCCAAAGTTTGGCAGACAAATACCCCTTATATAGATCCACAAACGACGAAAAAACGGAATGTGTTTTTCCCGACTCGTGGCTGTTAGAGAGGTAGTATATACTGTAATTTGTCGAAATCTCGCAACTCCAACCGAAAAATAAACAAAAATTCACAGAAAACGGAGGTCCTCATGGAATCAGTCGAAATTCAGTGGATTTATACGTCTAATATATTTGTTCAAATTGTGAAAAAGTGGTGTGCGTTTCTCCACTTCAGCAGATTTTATACACCTTAAATGCTAATTGTCGAGTGCCACTGAGGTAGGATATGATCTGGAATAAGTTGCCATTTCAGGACCAATAAGCAATGTAGAGGCAAATCACGTTATGTATGCTTAGGCTACCTCCATATGCTCATATTAGATGGGCTTCCTTGTACCGTCGACAAATGACTCTGCTCGTACAAGCATTTGAATGAAAGTCGTGATGATACCGATTTGGCTGCTCCAGCAGCTAACTTTGGAGCGCTACCTGGAGTAACGGGACGGCCAAAAAATGTCGCGATTGTGGCAAAGAGTTTCTTGGACCATAGACTTTCACCCCAAAAAGTTAGAGCGAAATCGATTTTTGGGTCATCACGACCATGGTCGAACTACTCAGAAATCGGCTCATATACAAACATACATGCGTATATATTCAAAACACAAGGTTCGTTTTAAGGTCTAAAGGGGTTTCTGGTCATTGTATGTATATAAAGCGGCTTTAACCACAATATGAGAAAATCTTTTCAAAAAATTACCAATGCTTTTCAAAATTTAGCTATTTTTGGATTCAAAATTGGGAATTTTTTGCAGCTTTTGCAGAAATTTTTAAACATTCCAACATTTTGGCTTAAAAAGTTATATGTATATTGTTGCGAGAAGTCTATATACATATATCAGTCGATTTCTGGTACGGTCAAACTAGGCCGCGATGGGTCAAAAAATAGAATTCGCTCAAACTCTGCCAGTTTGATGGTCCTAGGGAATTTACTAACCAGGCAAAATATTGCATTTGGCTCAGCGAGATTTGGGGTGGGGAAGGCTCCCCCCCCCAACCTTTTCTGGGGGGCCCTCTGGAGACCCCCCCAACCCTCCCCCAAAAAATTTTTCATTTTTTATGCCAAAAATCGCATTTTCAGCCGTTTCTAATGATAAAAATATCTAACCATAAAGTAATTTTAACATTAGACAGTGGTTTAAACTCAAAAACTTGATTGCCAACCTGTTTCCAAGTCCAAAATAAGGTCAATATTGAGTCATAAGATCCATAATACAGTTAAAAACGTGTATTTCGCATAATAATAAACAGTTCAAGCCAAAAATTTGGACATTTTTGAAAATTTTTTCAAAATTTACCCTAAAAATACCAAATTTTTGGCCATTTTTCGCGCCCTCGGCGCGACTACCCCACCCCCCCCAGTTGGGGGCGAGACGTCCGCCCCCCAAAAAGTTTTGGGGGAGGGCTGAAAAAAGGCTTTGGGGGGGCTACTCCCCTCCAACCCCCCTCCCCACCTTACACCTTGGCCTATGATTATGAATGTACCCGCCGTTTTCACACTATTCAACATAGGTGTAACGGGGATTTGGGTTGGGGGGGCCCTCCCCTAACTTTTTGAGGGCCCCTCCAAACCCCCCCACGACCCCCCCCCAAACCCCCCACGACCCCCCTACCGACCCCCCCCAAACCTCCCCAAAAAATTTTTTCTATTTTTATTCCAAAATTCCACAGCCATTGCTAGCTGCTGAAAAACATAAAATCATAAAGTAGTTTTTAACATTAGACAGTGTTTTTAAACTGAAAACTTGATTGCCAAACATGTTTCTGAGTCCAGAATAAGGTCAATATTGAGTCTAGAAGCATAATACCGTTATAAACGTGTATTTCTCGCGATAATAAACACGTTAAGCCAAAAATTTGGACTTTTTTGAAAAATTTGGCAAAATTTGCGACTACCCCCCCCCCCGGTTGGGGGGGGGGCAGGGGCCCCCAATAAATTCTGGGGATTATGGGCTCGGGGGGTTACCCGTACCCCCCCACAAAACCCCACACAATTACACCTATGCTATTCAAGTAGGTCAAAGCCCCCGTCCACTAATTGCTAAGCCAAAACCTAGCAACAGAACAATGACCGTCCAACCGAACAAATTTTTCACTTTTTTCTAAAATAAACTAATAAATACTGCAATATATGAACTTATCAGTGCGTGTCTCATTTGTTACCATTAACGCCAAAAACAGTAGCCAAGTTTAAAAGCATGACTCAAAAATGGGGCTGCATACCTCAACTTAGCAGTCCCACAAGTTTTTTAAGCATTGTGAATGAATACGCGCTGTCTCAATTAAAATGCATCGTGTCTCATTTCTGATAAGCAGTACGCCAGAACTGTCTCAATCAGTTTTAGCCTTGACTCAAAAAAGTGGACCGGCAAGTTGAGGAGGTCAG
>JASAND010014013.1:0-16553 GCA_030248195.1 Trissonchulus latispiculum
TAGGGTGATGCCATACGCATTTCTGCTGCGTAGGCCTCTTGTCCGGGTTATTTAGGGGGTAATCAAAGTAATCGGGGTCTTCGAAAGGGTCGTCATAAGCTCGAGCTACAAAGGCTAGGGGCGGGGTTTCTTCCTCCATGGCCCGCTCGACGGACTGGACAATAAGCAGAGCTCAATCGATCATGGAACTCTGCTCATTTTGGGGCCAATAGGACATTTCAGCTAGCTGACCAGCCACCCGGACCCTAAGGGCTTCCCTCAGGCCGGATTTGAACTGTTCAGCCATTTTCCGGTCACGTTCCCGGATACCAGCGGAGGGGAAGGCTTTTACCGCCAAAAGCCGGAGGGCCGTTACGTACTGGTGGGCTTTTTCCGAGGGTTGTTGCCTTCGGCGGTAAAATTGGTCGGCATACTGCTCGACCGTCGTGGGAATGGGCTCGTACAATTGCTTCAAAATGTCCTCCAGTTTCTCGAAGGAATCGGGGAGGTTAGGGCCATGGAGGGCTTCCTTGACGGAATCGTCAAGGAACTGCCACAGAATTCGGTGGAGGAGGTGGGGAGGGACTTCATGGACACGAGCCGTGTCCTTGAAGTTAGAAATCCAGGTCGTGAACTTGATCTGGCTCTGGGGGCCTAGGAATGGTTTCGTTCCCTTAAAGGCCTTTAGGTACTCAGCCACGTGCCGCGCCGTGGACAAGTTGGACTGCTCCACCTGGGCTTCCCTGGTGTGCAGTCGGGGGTCAGGGCGTCTCCGGGAGAAGGGAGGGCGGGTAGGTCGGTTAGCCCGAGTATCGCTTTGGGCCCGGGGGCGAAATGGGAATGTGGGGCCATCGTCGCCGGATTCCGAGTCAGATGACGGCGGAGAATCACCGTGGGGAGGGGTTGGACGGCTAGGGGGCTGCCCCCTCGTCCTTGATTCGGGTGGGGGTTTCACGTCGGAATCCTCTTCGATATTCGCCACAATCTCGAGGAATTCTGTATAAACCCTGGGGTGGTTTTGATACAGAAAAACCCACATTCCCGGGTCATATGGCGTACCTGCTGGGCCAGAACCGACTTACCAATCTGGTCGTCGAGGCATTCATAGGGAGTTTTGTGCGTAGGAGGGGCCCAGCCAGGACACACCGGGACTTTGGGACAAAAACCCAGAGCGGGTTTTTTCTTGGGTTGGGGCTTTCCGGACGGTTGTTCCAGGGGAGTGGGATTCAGGGGTGGGGCCGTATCTGCTGAATTTCCGGAGGTAGAGGGGTAGGACTCATGTGAGGCCAGGGGGGGGCGTCCCGTCATCATAATTTTGACGGTTCCGTAGGTCACCCGACTTGTCCCACATCAAGCCGGAAGAGGGGGAGGCCAGGCCCCAGTGCTGGCTAGACCGGCGATTTTGGGGTTTTTGAGCTCCCTCAGAGGTGGCTCTGGGTCGGGTAAGGGGGGCATGGATTTTCTCACTCGTGATTGGGCGGGACCCGAATCAGTGAGACGATCAAAAATGGGGTTTTTTTGGGGTTAGGGGCGTCGCCGATCAGCCGGGCCAGCTGCTCTTGATATTTCCTCCACTGGCCTCGGGTACGCAATTTATCTTCTTCACTGGGGTCGGAACCGTCCAGATGGACCGTGGAATCATGACGGGAGGGGCTTCCTCTACCTCCGTCCTGGGGGGAGTCCGACGAGGGGGTGTGAGGTCGTCCTCGGGACTCAGTCCTGGCCCGAGGCGGATGTGGACGGAAGATCCGTGCTGCCCAGAACTTCCGCCCACGGCCCCAAGGTCAGGGGATCGGGCCACTCTGGGTTTACTGTCAAAGGGTTCATCTTCAGGGGGGCGATTATCCATTATTAACAAAACACAAGAAAAAAGACAACTTACCAAATTAGTTATATACGTATATCAAAATTTGGGCAGCACTTGGGGACGATAGGGACTTTTGGGCGATATACGTATATAACTAGGAAAGGTTAGGGGGTTTCTAGGCCAGGGACACGAAACTCCAATAATACGTACGTATTTCAGGCCAAAATTCGGGGGTTGGTCAGTCTCCGGATCGACCTGGTTTTTCCGGGGGAATCCGTCCAAGGGGTAAAGCAGCAGTCCACCAGTTGCGGCTGACAAGAGCCAACAATACCAGGTTAGATTCCTGGGCGGGTCCTGGAATCTAACCAAATTTTAATTTATATTTCCCTCCCCAAAATTTTCTGGGTGAGGGGGGACAAATTGATATAAATGTAGGTCGGGCAGAGAGTTGCTGGTATAATGGAGGTGGATTATCACTTGGCGTGGTCCCGGTGATAATCAGAGGGAAAGTTAATCTGCCCAACTATAATGATAAATTCCGAAAAGGAAAGGGAAAAATAACACAATACTAGAAATGCAGCCAAATAAACCAAGTGATAAAAATAAACGCACCGCTTGTCAACAAAAGAGGAAACAGGACTAATAAAAATCACGGGGGATTGGCGGGGAAGTCAGGCGTCTGACTGGGACTTTAAGCGATGCGTGGGCGGCGCTTCAAAGGGCCCAAGCAAAGTCAGGCGCCTGATAAGGACTCGAGCGATGCGGGGGCGGGCCAAAAAGTTAACACAAGGTTTTGCAATTGGGAATGACGTCAATTGCAGACCTTTTTTGTGAATCCACACGGGGGGATGGGTATATCAGACCGGCGAATCCAGTCAAGGTAAGTAAAAAAGGAAGGGAAAATTGTTAGGGTTCTAAAAAAAGAATTTTGGGCTGAGGGGGGGGGCTAGAAAAATTAATTTAGGGAAAGGGAAAAATAGGAAAAATATTTCCGGGGGGAAAAATAATAGGGGAGAGCCTGGAACTGGGAGAGCCTTGAAAGTCCGATTTTTCGAAAAATACCACTTGTGACCCCAAAGAGTGAGTAAAAATAACATAATGATAAAGTTCAATCTGAGTTGAATCCAAGGATATAAAGTTTTTGTGGCTACGACCAAGAGTACATAATACATAAGAGTATGACAGCAGGCATACTCTATGTATTATCAGCTTGACACATCCTCTGCACGCTAACGGCTGACCCCCCCCCCCCGCAAATTGGATTACCTCCACTGGCCTCGAGTGCCGCAATTTATCTTCTTCACTGGGGTCGGAACCGTCCAGATGGACCGTGGAATCATGACGGGAGGGCTTCCTCTACCTCCGTCCTGGGGGGAGTCCGACGAGGGGTGTAGGTCGTCCCCTCGGGACTCAGTCCCTGTTGCGGGCGGATGTGGACGGTCCGTGCTGCCCGAACTTCCGCCCCACGGCCCCAAGGTCAGGATCGGGCCACTCTGGGTTTACTGTGGTCCTCTGGGGGCGATTATCCGCCTTTAACAAAACACAAAAGACAACTTACCAAATTAGTTATATACGTATATCAAATTCTTGGGCAGCATGAGGACGATAGGGACTTTTGGGCGATATACGTATATAACTAGGAAAGGTTAGGGGTTTCTAGGCCAGGGACACGAAACTCCAATAATACGTACGTATTTCAGGCCAAAATTCGGGGGTTGGTCAGTCTCCGGATCGACCTGGATTTTCGGGAATCCGTCCAAGGGGTAAGCAGCAGTCCACCAGTTGCGGCTGACAAGAGCCAACAATACCAGGTTAGATTCCTGGGCGGGTCCTGGAATCTAACCAAACCCCACAAATTTTATATTTCCCTCCCCAAAATTTTCTGGGTGAGGGGGGATAAATTGATATAAATGTAGGTCGGGCAGGGAGTTGCTGGTATAATGGAGGTGGATTATCACTTGGCGTGGTCCCGGTGATAATCAGAGGGAAAGTTGGTCTGCCCAACTATAAGGATAAATTCGAAAAGGAAAGGGAAAAATAACACAATACTAGAAATGCAGCCAAATAAACCAAGTGATAAAAATAAACGCACCGCTTGTCAACAAAAGTAGGACTAATAAAAACCACGGGGGATTGGCAGGGAAGTCGTCTGACTGGGACTTTAAGCGATGCGTGGGCGGCGCTTCAAAGGGCCCAAGCCAGTCAGGCGCCTGATAAGGACTCGAGCGATGCGGGGGCGGGCCAAAAAAGTTAACACAAAGGTTTGCAATTGGGACAAGACGTCAATTGCAGAACCCTTTGTGAATCCACAGGGGGATGGGTATATCAGACCGGCGAATTCAGTCAAGGTAAGTAAAAAAGGAAGGGAAATTATTTAGGGTTCTAAAAAGAATTTTTTGGGCTGAGGGGCTAGAAAAATTAATTTAGGGGAAAGGGAAAAATAGGAAAAATATTTCAGGGGGGAAAAATAATAGGGGGAGAGCCTGGAACTGGGAGAGCCTTGAAAGTCGATTTTTTCGAAAAATACCACTTGTGACCCCAAAAAAGTGATTAAAAATAACATAATGATAAAGTTAAGAAATCTACAGTTGAATCCAAGGATATAAAGTTTTTGTGGCTACGACCAAAGATTACATGATACATAAGAATATGACAGCTGGCATACTCTATGTATTATCAGCTTGACGCAGCCGCTGCACGCTAACGACTGACCCCCCGCAAATTGGACCCCAGTGACCTTTCCCGCAAATCGAAACGGGAGTACGCTCACTCGCTCTATGCTTCTGTCGTAAAGCTCGAAAACACAAGCGAGTACGTGCGCGGATTTTGTGTCTGCTTCGAGCTTTAGCGCACAAAGTATAGCGCGCGAATTCTTTTGAAGTGAAGGGTCCAATTTGCGGGGGGGGGGGTCGGCCGTTAGCGTGCGAAAGGATGTGTCAAGCTGATAATGCATAGAGTATGCCAGCTGTCATACTCTTATGTATTATGTACTCTTGCTACGACTTATATTGCATCCGCAATGAATTTTTAAACAATTTCCATTTTTCAGCTGGTTTTTGGCTCTCTCTTTGGTGTTGCCGCCTTGATTTGCCTGAACCAGTGTAAACTTGTAAATAGCAAAAACCAGTTGAAAAAGGGAAATTGTTTAAAAATTATTGCGGACGCAATGAAAGTCGTAGCCACAAAAACTTAAATCGATGGATTCAGCTTAGATTGAACATTATCATTATATTATTTTCCCTCACTTCTGCTAGACTCGCTTGGATTTGGTCAGAGTGGTTACTGTTTTCGTCTACTCACATTTGGGCGGGGGCGAAATCACGACGAGCACTCGCGAGTATGTGAAATTTTGGGTCAAAAAGTGGTATTTTTCGAAAGCTAAAAAAGGGGGGGGGGAGGGGGGGGGGGCGGGGAAATCGACTTTCAAATTTTAGAAATTCTATCGGGTGGGAGCTTGAAAGACGGGGGGGGGGGCCTAGGCGGTCCTGAAGAATCTAACCGAAAAAACTTTTTCGTTGAGCAGGGGGGGGCCAGTCGCCGAGCATAGTGAGCCAGTCAAAGGTCAGGAAAAAAAGCGGCAAAGATCAAAGGATTTTGAAAATCTAAAAAATTGAATAACTCACGCAATTTTCAGCAAAAAAAGTTGAAATTTGGTGTGCACTTTCATACAAGGGGAAAATTTTCGTGAAAAAATCGCGGCAGTACCGTGTACCAATCCTTCTGTACATATAAAAGCGGCGCCCTTTGAAATCGCACGGGAAATTTCAAAAAAATTTTTTCACGAAAAGAAAGATCTCATCAGTCCGGTTCAGAAAATATATACTTTGTGGTAGCTATCTTGAAGCGTTTTTGAGATATAAAGAAAACAATTTCGCTTTCTACATTTTTTGGTCAGACTTTAGTTCACAAGTCGGCTGGGGTCGGCGAAATAGCAGAGTCGAGGCGAAGGAAAAACCTTAATTTAATCAACTGTACTGACTGTACTCTTCATACATCCGAACTTGTACAAACAAAACAACCAACAAAATTACTGAATAAAATAAAGATTTTCTTAACTGCTCTCTGCAAGTTTACTTTAAGGTGCTGGTAGCCTTTTGTGGAGTGCATTTGTGGAGATTTTTAAAACGCTATAACTTTCGCAATTTTTGGAGTTGGAAAGAGTTTTATACATCGTTTTAAAGCTTAGAATCTGTACATATACAGGAGCTAACGAAGCTAGTAAAATTAACAAAAAAGTTTCAGAGATACTGACATCTTGCAATCTCAATATAGACCAAAAATCTTCAAACATCGATTTCTCAAATCTGTAGAATCGGCCAAAAGTTCTATTTGTGCCATGATATGAAAGACATATGGACCGAGGGACTTTTTTTGGATTTGGCTTAGCAGGTCTTAGTTGTCGAGAAAATCCGCCAAATGCACGGTAACACGAAATTTCGCAACTTCGCATTGCGTTTTCTTGCTACTCGTTATGTTTTAGCCAAAACCAAGAAAAATATATCAAATATCTTATATTTTCACTTGTGTTTTGGATAGCCGGCTAAAATTAGCACCGGTTGTCGGGCGGGGACCGGTGAGGGCAGGTACATTTGCTGGCCAATGAGGGTCCTACATCGGCCGGCCGGTCGGTAAAGGTCGTCCACCGACTCCCAGGTGTCGCGTCGCGTTGCGAACTGGGTCGGCCGGCCCACAAAAATTGGACGAACAACACTACCAACAATAATCAAACAAACAATGAAAGAGAAAGTCATGCACCCACCGAAGGTCCGATAAAGTTTCCTCGGACCCACGACATTTTTTCGTTCTACGCAAACACTCTGCCAAGTGAGCTACGAACGTGATCTAATGTAATTTTTTATGTATTCACTGTTCTCATTATTTTTATGCATTTATTCTATGTGAACACTTTCCCAAAAACTTTCACTTTCAATTTCAGAGATGGAAACATCACTAATTTTGAGCAATAGTGTTTTGCTATTTCGAGGTGTTTTGTATTTATGTTAAGGTGTTTCATATTTTCGTGGTCGGTTGCCGTTTTGGTAATTCGATCTTGCAGTTTATCAATGTTTAAATGAATATAAAAAGTATAAGACGGCTGAGTTAGGATTTATCAAAGTTAGGATTAGTCAAACAAAACCCTGCCACTACTGCTCTTCAATGTTTTGAATATAGTCTGATAAATACATTCCTAGGAAGTTCTGTTCGTTTCCGGGAAAGCTTGGTATTCCCAAGACCATCCTTCAAAATCATGTACTCATACATAATCATAATAGGGCCTTGGCCAGGGTGGGGCTTCTCTGCGAAAATTTTTGGGGTCGCTTGTACTTTGAACCTTGAACCTTAAGAATAAATTATAGAATTTTTCGAAAAATTAACACTTATTTTATTAAAATTTTCCGATTTTTTTAAATCTACAAAAATCTTCAAATTTTAGAAAAACATTACAAAATGTAGGCCAATTTTTTTACGAAAAATTGAATAATTTAGCTAAAAAATTTTAGCTAATAAAGAAGGCGAGCTCAACTTTATGTGACGTGCTATTGTGCTTAGCAAATCAAATTTCAGTACGGTTGACATTATCCAATAGGAAACGTCCGACGTGGAATCAAAGGAAACAGCTTAATACTGTAGCAAGGATATACTGATAAATATGAGTCATGGAACATTAGAGAAACTATTCAAAATTTAAAAATTATACAACAGTACTTTTTCTGGATTGATCTCCATTTTCTAACTTTTATGATTATTTTAACTTAAAGTTAACTTGTTTACAAATATTGTCCTAAAATATATTCATTTGTTGCTTACAGGTCCTGCTAAATTGTAAGCTTTGGTATAGTTGTGCTGCAGCAGTTAAAAATATCCTAAATTACCGCATTTGAAACTTGCTTTTATATTTAATTTGTTGTTGATTATGCATACTTTCTATGTATTTGTAAGTCTAATAACCAAGTGCTTTGTGTTTTACCCGGAATTCAAGAAGAATTTTACAAGAAGTATGAACGCATCTACGTGAGCACAAAGCACAAAGCACAAAGGAAGCACAAAACACTGTTAGAAAAGGACAAAAGTACAGACAAAGTGCTATTAGCCGACAGCCTAGTATTTAAGGTACTGGTTTCCTTTCGGGTATTTTTGGCTCATACTGCTTTAATCCTGAATGTAAATAGCTGAAACTTTCCAAATATGCTATTTTGGGGCTCTTTACCATTCTCGGACCAGTACCGCATTTTTAGGTGGAAAGATATGAAATTTTTTGTTTTTGCCATTATTCTCTCAGTACGCAGTCGATACACCGGATTGGTTGAGATGGCTGGAAAGAGGACACCGAAATGAACATTTTTGCTTTTCCAACCTTTGAGCTCTCTCCAGTGGTTAAGTCAGCATAAGCAAAAAACGATTTTTAGGGTCAAAAATGGCCATTTCGAGGAAATCAGTTTTTTCAAAATTACTGCCAAATCTTACGGACAATCTTGATCCATTTATGTGTATTTTATTTTTATATTGATATTTTATCCAGAGTGGACATTGCACTATTGCGGAGGGACATTTTTCTCGGTTTGGGCTAAGACGTCTGCGGTTGCGAGAAAATTGAATAGAAAGCTGCGAAATTTCGTGTCATCGCACATCTGCCGGATTTTCTGGAGTATTGAGGTTTGTTGAGCCAAATCCAAAAAAATTGTCCCATATGTCCTTCGTATCGTGGCACAAGAAAAAATTTTTACCGATTCCACAGTTTTGAGAAATCAATGTTCAAAAATTTTTGGTCTATATTCAGATTGTCAGATGCCAGTATGGCAGTTAATTTTTGCTAGTTTTCTGTTAATTTTACTAGTTTCATAAGCTCATGTGAAAGTGCAGATTATAATCTTTAAAACGATATAAAGTTACAGCGTTTTAAAAAATCACGACAAAAACACTGCACAAAAGGATACCAGCACCTTAAGAACTGTAACTTGGTAGACAACAAAGTTTAAATCAAACGGACAGAAAAATTTGCCGGATCCGAAGTATCTTTCAAAATACAGCGGTTTGGTGCTCAGGTACAACATAGGTAGCAGTTTGTATATGCGGGTACCTTCAGGCCGGATTACGCGTGTGCGGGCCGCGGGCCAGAGTGTTGCAGGTGGCGGTCATGAGGTGCGGGCTGCAGGCCGGGCGCGGGCCGGAAACATTGGACCGCATACAACTCTGTACTGGACCCGATCAAAATGCATCGTCTTATGAGGTAAAATTTGCTTATGGTTTAGGAAAACTGCGACTTTGACTGTGACTGTGACTGTGAGTATTTTACTGTGAAATAGGTTAGGAATCTGTGCTTCTTTGAAGTTTGTTTGCCCCAGCAAAAGCATTTCCTTGGTTGCGCAGTTGTTATCTGTATATATTATCTATCCAACACGTGTCCACATTTTTTAAAAAACGTTTCTATAGTTTAGAAATTTTGGGATGGCAGTACTGCAACAAGATTACCCCTTCCGCCGTTGACCATACAGATATATCATTAATTAATAAAAAACATCTGGATTCAGCTTTTTGAAGATTTAGTTTCATCGTGGATAGCAGCTTGCGCAAAATGAAAGGGTCATGAAAGCATTGCGGTTTCGTGTTTTTGAGGTAGAAAAATGCATAGTAGAAGTCACCATTTTTCAGTTTGTAGTAAAACATCAGCGACAGTCGTCAGGAGATCAGATAAAGCTAAACAGGCTTTTTTCTTACTGTATGTTTTGGACAGACAAAGGACCAAGTCCTATACCACGGAATTTTGAACAAAGATAAAGTTTTTTAGTCTTCACTCTATGCACCTTCTGTTACCCCATGCTACACGAAATAAATTTTTCAAACAGAGAAATTAAAACATTAACATCGCACTCTGAATCGAACTCTGGTTATTGCGGCGGCAGACTCATGCCACAACCACTGTGCTTCTTCAACTCTTCCTCAGTCCCTTCTCAGCTGACTAAAGTTCGGTGTCTTGGCTGTAAGGGATGCGGATTCATTCAAATTAACTGAGGGCAAAGCTTAAGTTTCAAGCATGGAAACAGTAGCTTTGCGATTGTCAATGCGCTGCTACTAAATTCAATCGGATTCAATGTTTATTGTTGTTAAGTGTATGCATGGACCTTCTCTAATCAATAATGTCTGCGGAGTATTCGAGAAACAAGCAACGCCAGGGCGTATTGCAAAATTTTGGAAGATTTATGTATATTCGATAAAACTTCAGAAACCAACTTTGATCGATTCTTCTGAAAGCGTACAGGATTACTTTGAACTGTTTCTACTGACTCTAAAAAAATAAACACTACCAAAAAATGTAGAAAGCTAAATTGTTTTCTTTATATCTCAAAAACGCTTCAAGATAGCTACCACAAAGTATATATTTTCTGAACCGGATTGATGAGATCTTTCTTTTCGTGAAAATTTTTTTGAAATTTCCCGTGCGATTTCAAAGAGCGCCGCTTTTATATGTACAGAAGGATTGGTACATGGTACTGCCGCGATTTTTTCAGGACAATTTTCTCCTTCTATGAAAGTTCTACACACCACATGTCAGCTTTTTTGGCTGAAAATTGCGTGAGTTATTCTATTTTTTAGATTTTCAAAATCCTTTAATCTTTGCCGCTTTTTCGACTTTGACTGGTTATTACTCGCGACTTGCTCAACGAAAAACGTTTTCGGTTAGATTTGCAGGACCGCCTAGGCGTCAGCTTTCACCTGATAGAAATTTTAAAATTTGAAAGTCGATTTTTTCGAAAAGTACCACTTCTGACCCAAAATTTCGACATAGCGAGTCTAGCAAAAGTGAGTAAAAATAACATAATGATAATGTTCAATCTAAGCTGAATCCAACGATTTAAGTTTTTGTGGCTACGACTTTTATTGCGTCCGCAATAAATTTTTAAACAATTTCCCTTTTTCAACTGGTTTTTGCTATTTACAAGTTTACACTGGTTCAGGCAAATCAAGGCGGCAACACCAAAGAGAGAGAAAAGCCAGCTGAAAAATGGAAATTGTTTAAAAATTCATTGCGGTTGCAATATAAGTCGTAGCAAGAGTACATAATACATAAGAGTATGACAGCAGGCATACTCTATGTATTATCAGCTTGACACATCCTCTGCACGCTAACGGCTGACCCCCCCCCCGCAAATTGGACCCTTCACTTCAAAAGAATTCGCGCGCTATACTTGTGCGCTAAAGCTCGAAGCAGACACAAAATTCGCGCACGTACTGCTTGTGTTTTCGAGCTTTAACACACAAGCATAGAGCGAGTGAGCGTACCCCCGTTTCGACTGGGTACCAATTTGCGGGGGGGGTCACTGGGGTCCAATTTGCGGGGGGGTCAGCCGTTAGCGTGCAGAGGATGTGTCAAGCTGATAATACATAGAGTATGCCTGCTGTCATACTCTTATGTATTATGTACTCTTGGTCGTAGCCACAAAAACTTTATATCCTTGGATTCAACTCAGATTGAACTTTATCATTATGTTATTTTTACTCACTTTTTGGGGTCACAAGTGGTATTTTTCGAAAAAATCGACTTTCAAGGCTCTCCCAGTTCCAGGCTCTCCCCTATTATTTTTCCCCCCTGAAATATTTTTCCTATTTTTCCCTTTCCCCTAAATTAATTTTTCTAGCTCCCCCTCAGCCCAAAAAATTCTTTTTAGAACCCTAAATAATTTCCCCCCTTCCTTTTTTACTTACCTTGACTGAATTCGCCGGTCTGATATACCCATCCCCCCGTGTGGATTCACAAAGGTCTGCAATTGACGTCATTCCCAATTGCAAACCTTTGTGTTAACTTTTTTGGCCCGCCCCCGCATCGCTCGAGTCCTTATCAGGCGCCTGACTTTGCTTGGGCCCTTTGAAGCGCCGCCCACGCATCGCTTAAAGTCCCAGTCAGACGCCTGACTTCCTGCCAATCCCCCGTGGTTTTTATTAGTCCTGTTTCCTTTTTGTTGACAAGCGGTGCGTTTATTTTTATCACTTGGTTTATTTGGCTGCATTTCTAGTATTGTGTTATTTTTCCCTTTCCTTTTCGGAATTTATCCTTATAGTTGGGCAGACCAACTTTCCCTCTGATTATCACCGGGACCACGCCAAGTGATAATCCACCTCCATTATACCAGCAACTCCCTGCCCGACCTACATTTATATCAATTTGTCCCCCCTCACCCAGAAAATTTTGGGGAGGGAAATATAAAATTTTGTAAAATTTGGTTAGATTCCAGGACCCGCCCAGGAATCTAACCTGGTATTGTTGGCTCTTGTCAGCCGCAACTGGTGGACTGCTGCTTACCCCTTGGACGGATTCCCCGAAAATCCAGGTCGATCCGGAGACTGACCAACCCCCGAATTTTGGCCTGAAATACGTACGTATTATTGGAGTTTCGTGTCCCTGGCCTAGAAACCCCTAACCTTTCCTAGTTATATACGTATATCGCCCAAAAGTCCCTATCGTCCCCAAGTGCTGCCCAAATTTTGATATACGTATATAACTAATTTGGTAAGTTGTCTTTTTTCTTGTGTTTTGTTAATAATGGATAATCGCCCCCCTGAAGATGACCCCTTTGACAGTAAACCCAGAGTGGCCCGATCCCCTGACCTTGGGGCCGTGGGCGGAAGTTCTGGGCAGCACGGATCTTTCGTCCACATCCGCCTCGGGCCAGGACTGAGTCCCGAGGACGACCTACACCCCTCGTCGGACTCCCCCCAGGACGGAGGTAGAGGAAGCCCCTCCCGTCATGATTCCACGGTCCATCTGGACGGTTCCGACCCCAGTGAAGAAGATAAATTGCGTACCCGAGGCCAGTGGAGGAAATCCAATTTGCGGGGGGGGGTCAGCCGTTAGCGTGCAGAG
Source organism: Trissonchulus latispiculum (assembly GCA_030248195.1). Classification (NCBI taxonomy): domain Eukaryota; kingdom Metazoa; phylum Nematoda; class Enoplea; order Enoplida; family Ironidae; genus Trissonchulus; species Trissonchulus latispiculum. The sequence continues at coordinate 12,645 of JASAND010014013.1, forward strand.
GATGTGTCAAGCTGATAATACATAGAGTATGCCTGCTGTCATACTCTTATGTATTATGTACTCTTGGTCGTAGCCACAAAAACTTTATATCCTTGGATTCAACTCAGATTGAACTTTATCATTATGTTATTTTTACTCACTTTTTGGGGTCACAAGTGGTATTTTTCGAAAAAATCGACTTTCAAGGCTCTCCCAGTTCCAGGCTCTCCCCTATTATTTTTCCCCCCTGAAATATTTTTCCTATTTTTCCCTTTCCCCTAAATTAATTTTTCTAGCCCCCCCCCCTCAGCCCAAAAAATTCTTTTTAGAACCCTAAATAATTTTCCCCCCTTCCTTTTTTACTTACCTTGACTGGATTCGCCGGTCTGATATACCCATCCCCCCGTGTGGATTCACAAAGGTCTGCAATTGACGTCATTCCCAATTGCAAACCTTTGTGTTAACTTTTTTGGCCCGCCCCCGCATCGCTCGAGTCCTTATCAGGCGCCTGACTTTGCTTGGGCCCTTTGAAGCGCCGCCCACGCATCGCTTAAAGTCCCAGTCAGACGCCTGACTTCCTGCCAATCCCCCGTGATTTTTATTAGTCCTGTTTCCTTTTTGTTGACAAGCGGTGCGTTTATTTTTATCACTTGGTTTATTTGGCTGCATTTCTAGTATTGTGTTATTTTTCCCTTTCCTTTTCGGAATTTATCCTTATAGTTGGGCAGACCAACTTTCCCTCTGATTATCACCGGGACCACGCCAAGTGATAATCCACCTCCATTATACCAGCAACTCTCTGCCCGACCTACATTTATATCAATTTGTCCCCCCTCACCCAGAAAATTTTGGGGAGGGAAATATAAAATTTTGTAAAATTTGGTTAGATTCCAGGACCCGCCCAGGAATCTAACCTGGTATTGTTGGCTCTTGTCAGCCGCAACTGGTGGACTGCTGCTTACCCCTTGGACGGATTCCCCGAAAATCCAGGTCGATCCGGAGACTGACCAACCCCCGAATTTTGGCCTGAAATACGTACGTATTATTGGAGTTTCGTGTCCCTGGCCTAGAAACCCCTAACCTTTCCTAGTTATATACGTATATCGCCCAAAAGTCCCTATCGTCCCCAAGTGCTGCCCAAATTTTGATATACGTATATAACTAATTTGGTAAGTTGTCTTTTTTCTTGTGTTTTGTTAATAATGGATAATCGCCCCCCTGAAGATGAACCCTTTGACAGTAAACCCAGAGTGGCCCGATCCCCTGACCTTGGGGCCGTGGGCGGAAGTTCTGGGCAGCACGGATCTTCCGTCCACATCCGCCTCGGGCCAGGACTGAGTCCCGAGGACGACCTACACCCCTCGTCGGACTCCCCCCAGGACGGAGGTAGAGGAAGCCCCTCCCGTCATGATTCCACGGTCCATCTGGACGGTTCCGACCCCAGTGAAGAAGATAAATTGCGTACCCGAGGCCAGTGGAGGAAATATCAAGAGCAGCTGGCCCGGCTGATCGGCGACGCCCCTAACCCCAAAAACCCCATTTTTGATCGTCTCACTGATTCGGGTCCCGCCCAATCACGAGTGAGAAAATCCATGCCCCCCCTTACCCGACCCAGAGCCACCTCTGAGGGAGCTCAAAAACCCCAAAATCGCCGGTCTAGCCAGCACTGGGGCCTGGCCTCCCCCTCATCCGGCTTGATGTGGGACAAGTCGGGTGACCTACGGAACCGTCAAAATTATGATGACGGGACGCCCCCCCTGGCCTCACATGAGTCCTACCCCTCTACCTCCGGAAATTCAGCAGATACGGCCCCACCCCTGAATCCCACTCCCCTGGAACAACCGTCCGGAAAGCCCCAACCCAAGAAAAAACCCGCTCTGGGTTTTTGTCCCAAAGTCCCGGTGTGTCCTGGCTGGGCCCCTCCTACGCACAAAACTCCCTATGAATGCCTCGACGACCAGATTGGTAAGTCGGTTCTGGCCCAGCAGGTACGCCATATGACCCGGGAAATGTGGGTTTTTCTGTATCAAAACCACCCCAGGGTTTATACAGAATTCCTCGAGATTGTGGCGAATATCGAAGAGGATTCCGACGTGAAACCCCCACCCGAATCAAGGACGAGGGGGCAGCCCCCTAGCCGTCCAACCCCTCCCCACGGTGATTCTCCGCCGTCATCTGACTCGGAATCCGGCGACGATGGCCCCACATTCCCATTTCGCCCCCGGGCCCAAAGCGATACTCGGGCTAACCGACCTACCCGCCCTCCCTTCTCCCGGAGACGCCCTGACCCCCGACTGCACACCAGGGAAGCCCAGGTGGAGCAGTCCAACTTGTCCACGGCGCGGCACGTGGCTGAGTACCTAAAGGCCTTTAAGGGAACGAAACCATTCCTAGGCCCCCAGAGCCAGATAAAGTTCACGACCTGGATCTCTAACTTCAAGGACACGGCTCGTGTCCATGAAGTCCCTCCCCACCTCCTCCACCGAATTCTGTGGCAGTTCCTTGACGACTCCGTCAAGGAAGCCCTCCATGGCCCTAACCTCCCCGATTCCTTCGAGAAACTGGTGGACATTTTGAAGCAATTGTACGAGCCCATTCCCACGACGGTCGAGCAGTATGCCGACCAATTTTACCGCCGAAGGCAACAACCCTCGGAAAAAGCCCACCAGTACGTAACGGCCCTCCGGCTTTTGGCGGTAAAAGCCTTCCCCTCCGCTGGTATCCGGGAACGTGACCGGAAAATGGCTGAACAGTTCAAATCCGGCCTGAGGGAAGCCCTTAGGGTCCGGGTGGCTGGTCAGCTAGCTGAAATGTCCTATTGGCCCCAAAATGAGCAGAGTTCCATGATCGATTGAGCTCTGCTTATTGTCCAGTCCGTCGAGCGGGCCATGGAGGAAGAAACCCCGCCCCTAGCCTTTGTAGCTCGAGCTTATGACGACCCTTTCGAAGACCCCGATTACTTTGATTACCCCTCAAATAACCCGGAACAAGAGGCCTACGCAGCAGAAATGCGTATGGCATCACCCTACCCCCCTCAAGCTCGAGCCCAGTACCAACAGCCCCGCTTTCCCCGATCTCAGAACCCTCGGCCCAACTCTAATTATAGGTCTGGCTATAATTACCCCTCCAACTCGGGTCCCCGCCCCAATAACCCCAACCAGAGGCCATATGGACCTAGATTGTGCTTCTGGTGTGTTAAGGAAGGGCATGGTTGGATGCAATGCCCTGACCGAATCCGGGCAGTCCAGAACCTGGGTCCAAACCACCCCGGGTTTTTACGTATGTTGAGTAACCCTAAGGTGGCTGTCACGGATCAGCCGCTAAACCCGTCCCAACCTCCGGACCAACAAGGAGGTGCCCAGAACGACCTCCAACCCCCACCCAGGAGCCAGAGACCCCCTGGCCTTTTTCAGAACCAGGGAAACGCCAACCAGGGGCGTCCTCAGTAAACCCAGGAGGGCGCCCCCGGCAACCCTCCTATGCTGTAAATATGGTCCTTGCCTTTACTAATGACCCCCCCGCATCTAACCCAAATTCCCACGAACCTAGTTCCTCAGCCCCTCCCCCCGAATTTTACCGAACAGACTCTTTATCTGGATCCTCTTGTTCAACAGATTATACCCCGTCCCCTCCCCCCAAGAACGGACTGCCTAGTCTGTTCGATCACATTGCCGAACCTCCCTACCCTGTCCGACGTAGCCTTTCCTTTCTGGAACCCAAACAGGTCAGGGTTTGCCAGTGGAGGCCCACAGCGGAGCTGGTCAACATGTACGGAGGATTCCCCGGTGGCGGGGATTCCGTCCGATATGGTAATGGCCTGCTCCGCCCCAACTGGTTCTGGTCTGAATGGAAACAGACCATGGGCCTTCAGGCCGTGTCCGCCCAATATCAGGAGATTTGCAACAACCCCAGTTGCAAATATTGTATCCG
>JASAND010014015.1:0-18063 GCA_030248195.1 Trissonchulus latispiculum
GTGGTTCCAACCCTCCCGGTCGTTCCGGTCCTACGGTCCCCCCAGTCCTTGGCTCCCAGCCACCAACTGACCCTCCCGGCAATTTCGGTACTCCGGTCCCCCCGGTTCTTTCCCGTCCGGCCTCTGAAGCCCCAACCCGAGAGACCTGTGAAATTTTCCTTCCCTCCCGAAATTGGATCCCCCGTTATCTGACCCCCCAGGAACGACAGCAGCGTGTGAAGAATCGCCTGAAGAAGATGCCCCCGGTGGAGCATCGAAACCGGTTGCGTGATTAAGGTTGGTCTGACTTTGGGTGTCCACGTTTGATTTTCATTCTTCAAATTGTGATATCAGCGTATCCGCACGGAACCAACTGTAAGTGCTAGGGAGATATTTTTGGCTCATTTTGAAGCTCGTCGGAATGCCTCATGATAGGCAGTTATCGCTTTTGATTTTCCATTTGTCGCTTAGCACGTTTCGTTCAAGAAACGAAAATTTATAAAAAATCACTATAGAAAACAAAGCATGTGCGAAACTGTTAAAAATCAGGGATAATAATCGCAAACAATTTCAAGAATTGATCAGCTAACAACCGCAGGCACAAAAATGTTTAGTTGTTTGTTCTGTTGTAGTTGTTTTCTGGTTGGGGACCCACTAAAAAATCAAAATCTCGGGGGCGTCGGACGAAAAGGGGGATTCAAACTCCCAACCCCCCTCCTTGGATACGCCCATGTCCGCATGCCCCGTCACAAAGACCTGGCTGAGCCACTGATTTATATATATATATATATATATATATATATATATATATATATATAACTAAGTGATTATAAACTACAATTTGGGCTCGTTTTGGCACAGTTTGTCATAAATTTGTCAATATTCAAGCCCATTTTTTCATACCAGAACTTCTTACAGAAACTTTTGAGTACTTTTAATGGACTGTACCATAGGTAGGTGCAGGGGCGTATCCAGGATTTTAAAAAGGAGGGAGTCCAACCCGGAAAGGGAGGGGGGTCCGAGCCTAATTTTCCTCAAAAAAGGCAAAATTTGGGCAACAATAGCTAAAAATTCGGGAAGTTTTCCGAAAAAGGGTGGGTCCGGACACCCTGGAAATGCCAAATTTGGGCAAAAAATAGCTAAAAATTCGGAAAGTTTTCCGAAAAGGGTTGGGTCCGGACCCCTGTGAGACCCCCCCCCCCCCCCCCTAATACGAGCTCAGACCCCCGTCTCCCCTAAAATGGGGTCCACTCAAGAAAAAAGGCAATTTTTTGCAAACATTTTTGTAATTTTTCGAAAATTTTCAAAAATGTTTTGAAAAAATTGGCTAGAAATAGTTTAAAACGCTAATAAATACGTAGGTTTTAAAACGCGATATCAGTGGTTTTTGATTCGATTTATATATTATGTCAAAAATAGTCGACTTTATGTCGAAAAAGGGCCATTTTTAGCTCGAAAAAATTTGGGTACAGTTTTTTGTAAAAATTTCCGATTTTTGTTACTCCCCCAAGCCAGAGTTGGACTTTCTACCCCCTCCCCCCAACCCGAACAGGTGGTACACCTATGGACTGTACATAGAAAATTTTAGCTAAATATTTTGGGTCCAGTTGAGGGGGGTCCTCCCACCCAGTGGCGGCACCACTGTTTTTTAACGGGAGGGGGGCCGAGCCTATAATCTGGCAACTTTTTTTGGAAAACGCAAAATTTGTGGCATATTTCTGCAATTTTTACCGTAATTTCCTAATTTCTGATCAAATTTTGTCAGATTTTCCAAATATTTGGAGAAATTTGCGAAAATTGTCAGTTATATAACATACATAGGGGGCCCGACATCCCAAAGAGATAGGCCAAAATCGCAAAGGAGGGGGCTCAGGGTTGGGCCAGACCAAGATTTCACCTTGACCAGGGTACCGAGATCGAAACCGAGACCGAGCGGTAATCTTACACTTTAAAAGGTAAGGTAAAAAGGTTTTTGATGGAAAAAGAAATCTGGAATCCTCATCATGTTCAGGATATTGACCTTGTTGAAAGAGTTCAAAGGTACTTCCAGGAATGTCTGCAGTCCCATACCCGGAACGTCTAAAAAAATTGGACCTATCTAGTTTAGAAGAAAGACGTATTCATAAGGATTTGGTTCTGCTATTCAAAATTTTGAAAAACTACAATTGACGTAGACCAGGCTGGCATTTTTTCAGGGTTTTGAAAGTGGGGGGGGGAAGTGGTGGGGGGCTTCCGAGAAGAGGGGGGGGGGCGAGCCAAATGTTAAATATACCGAAATTTTTAGCGAAAAATTAGCATTTTTAAGGTAAAAACGCAAAAAATCGCTGTTTTTAAGCTTAAAATGAGCTTATAAGTCGATAAATTAGCTAAAAATTGAGAAAATTTTTGAAAATTTGACCCCAAAAACCTAATTTTTTGACACTTTTGGGCGACCCCCAAAAAAGTGGGTGGGGCTTGCCGAAAAGTGGGGGGGCGAAAGTGGGGGGGGGGGCTCCGAAAAGTGGAGGGGGAACCGAAAAGTGGGGGGGGGGCCCACTAAAAAAATGCCAGCCAGGAAAATTTTCTTATATTTGCACTAAGTGGTGTTACTAGGGGACATAACTTTAAGCTTTTTGTAACACGACCACGTCTTGATTGCCGCAAATACTTCTTTGTAAACAGAATTGTTCCTGTTTGGAATTCACTACCCTCAGAGTTGGTTAATAGTACTTCTGTTGCAATGTTTAAACGTAGTCTAACCTCGCTAAATTTAGACAGACTTTTGAAAGGCCATGCGTTGGAAGTCGGCTAATGGCCTTTTGCCATGTTACTATTAATAACTATTATATATTAATGACTGGACATGCTGTGTTATTCAAACGATTGTCGTTGTACTGGCAATAAACCTCGTAGTTAGTTAGTTAAAATATTCAACCAAATTCAGCGGAAATTTGCTTACGGGGGTATTCGAGGGTTGCGGTTTCAGTAAAAATACAGCGTAGCTGTTAATCTGCGACCTCTACGGCGCCGAACCCGGTTTTCGGGAGTTGAGCCCGTGGGAATTTTTTATTTGAAGGCAGATCTCAACAAATATTAGTTCTAGGGGGTTTTAAATTTGAGACCAGTTTTACTGTCCGACCACCCAATTTTGCTCTGGCGATCCTCCACCCCCGTCCTTCCGACCCCGTGGGAAAATATTTTATTTGACCTCAGAACTCGACCAAAATCGGCCCCCTGGGGTTGTCGGCGGCGTAGAATTCAAATTTGAGGCCTGTTTTAGCAGCAAGCCACTCCGTTATGCTATTCCCTCCTTCTCTACCAATTGTATGTTAAAGGCAAGTTAAAAGGTAAAGGTTTACCCCTGGAGATATCTCCGTCCTTTACCTTTTACCTAACCTTTACCATACAATTGGTATAGAAGGAGGCAATAGCATAAAGGAGTAGCTTGCTGCTAAAACAGGCCTCAAATTTGAATTCTACGCCCCCGAAAACCCCGGGGGGCCGATTTTGTTAGAGTTCTGAGGTCAAATAAAAATTTTCCCACGGGGTCGGTACCAGGGGGTGGAGGGTCGCCAGAGCAACATTGGGTGGTCGGACAATAAAACTGGTCTCAAATTTGAATTCTACGCCCCCAAAAACCCCCTAGAACTAATTTTTGTTGAGATCTGCCTTCAAATAAAAAAATTTCCCACGGGCTCACCTCATAGTTGTACCACCTGTTTGGGTTGGGGGGGGAGTAGAAGGTCCAAATTTGGCTCGGGGGACCCCATCAAAATCCGAAATTTGGGGGAGGGGGACCCCGCCTATACTGTACCCAAGTTTTTTTGGCTAAAAATGCTCCTTTTTTGATGTACAGTACATTAAACATACTCAAAAGCTTCTGTCAATAGTTTTCGTATCCGAAAATAGGGCTTGAAAATTGACAAATTTGTGCTAAAATATGCCTAAATTAGCCCAGATTGTGGTTTATAATTGCGTATATTACCTATTAATTGCTATAAATAACAATCTTTAGCTCTTTATATGTGATTTATAGCCATTTTTTGAATTTTTTTCAAAAATTTTCAGAAATTGCAAGAAATTTTTTCAAAAATTTTGCATTTTTTACCTGGTTTGGACCCAATTTTAGGGGGGGGGAGGGTTTGAGCTCGGCTTGGGGGGGGGAGTAGTTGAGGTCGGTTAGGGGGGAGGGGGGTCTCACAGGGGCAAACTGTACCCTGGTACACCTATGGCTCACCTCCCGAAAACATGGTTCGGCGCCCTAGAGGTAGCAGATTAGCAGCTGCGCTAACGTTTGTATTTTTACTGAAACCGCCATCCTCGAAAACCCTCATAGGCAAATTTTCGCTAAATTTGGTTGAATATTTTCCATCAAAAACCTTTTTACCCCCTAAAGTATCGTAGGGGTCGCGGTAGCGACCCCTATAATATGAGTGAAAATGGTCGAATGACCGTGTATATAAAACAAGGCTGCGCAGAAGCTGCGCAGATTATGTGCGCAAAAAATTGTACGTGTCGAGTTTAGTATATTTGCCAAGTTTCATCCCCGTACCACTTTCCGTTAAAAAGTTGCGCCAAAAATCACTTACGAAAATTGTGTTTTTTTTTTTTTTCCGGTTTCTCGCTTTTGATGTCTCATAAGGGGGTTTTTTAGCTTGAATAACTACAGATAGAAAAATTTTTGCCTATGAAACCCATATATATTCTTGTAGTACAAATCGAAAAAAATAAGCTAGTTTTTATGCCTCCCGGAGCCGGAAAAAAATTTTGGCTGGGTGCCAAAGTCGGCCAAAACGCTAAGATGGCCAAAAAGTATGCTTCAAAGGCGCCTTAATAAGTCAGACTGGGCTATATATGGGGCAATACTGACTATATGGTTAAACAGTACACATATCGGGGTCGTTCAAATGCTATATGATTTTCTGTCTCTGTGCGTAATTTTTCGGTACTGGCCGGCCAAAGTTGGTGAATTTTGGGTCGAACTTTGAACTTAATTTTTTCGCTTATTTTGCTACGTGGGTGGCTCAAATTTTGCATAGAAAGGTTTTTTGGGACGGAGAATCGATTCCCGCTAGCAGTTTTGCTGACCGAGTAACCCAAGTTGCTGGGCTGGTTCCACTTGACCGTCTGAGGGGTCAAGTCGGTAACCGCTTCCCGGAGGTCCGTTGTAGGCTTTACTTAGCCTCTCCAAACCTTGTCTATAGGGGTTTTCTGGTGCACCCAGCTCATCCCCGGTGTCCGTTTTGCCGTCTCACCCACCCATCTTGCTGTGATGGTTCCACTTTGCCGTCTGGAGGGTCCGGTCCAGGGTTTTTTGGTCGCCGAACTTTAGGCCAAATGGCCTCAACGACTTAAATTTTTTAGGCCATCCCACAAAAAATTTAGGCCATCCAAATTTTGTTGATTTTTAGGTTGCGCGTTATGCATTGTTAAAATTACAGTTATCATGTATTCATGCGTTATATATTCAAAAATCGCTGTTTAACAACAAAAATTGCCATCGCCACTGTTTAAAATCCAGAAAAACTACGTTTATACCTTAAAATGGCAGAAACAGAATCTTGTTAGCATAGAAATAATGTGCACGACAGTATTAATAAATTAATGAATTTTTAATGAAAATTAAAACAGGTATGGGAGCATACGAGTACTGAGAACCACAGGAAGAAAAAATTAAACTAATAGAAATAAAGTAAAACTACTAAAAAAGCATTTCGTCGATGAAATTTTAATAACAGTAAAGGAAATTATAACTTGAATGTGTATTTATAAGTGCAAATAGATAATGAAATTAGCTGACGGCTGGCGTAGCCCAGAAATACAAGTGAAAATGTATAAATTCGCGCCAAGGGCGCGAAAATTTTTTAAGAAAATTACTGTTTTTACTTAAAAATTAATAAAATTTTACTGGGTTTTCGTCGAAAAATTTAGGCCAAATGGCCTCAACGGCCAAAATTCTTTAGGCCATCGACTCATAAATTTAGGCCATGGCCTAAGCTATGGCCTAAAAAAAACCTTGGTTCGGTCGGTACCGACTTCCGGGAACACCATATAGAACTGTACATAGCCTCTCAAAACATTGTCTATAGGGGTTTTCTGGTGCGCCCAGCTCATTCCTGGCATCTCTTTTGCCGTCGGACCCACCCATCTTGCTGTGCTGGTTCCACTTTGCCATCTGGAGGGTCAGGTAGGTGGGAGGTCATGGGGTCAAAAATGAAATTTTTCAAAAGTGGTCAAATTTGGTATCAAATGAAAGCGCTAAGCGAGCTGAGCAACTTTTGTCATAGAACTGCTTGCTCAAAGTGGCTGTAGAGTGCTGTGGTGGGGTGGGGTGGGGACTTAGGTGATTTTGGGTCAAAACTAAAATTTTCCAAAAGTGGTCAAATTTGGTATCAAATGAAAGCCCTCAGCGAGCTGAGCAACTTTTGTCATAGAACTGCATGCTCAAAGTGGCTGTAGAGTGCTGTGGTGGGGTGGGGTGGAGGTTTTAATCGATTTTGGGTCGAAAATGAAAATTTTCAAAAGTGGTCAAATTTGGTACCAAATGAAAGCCCCAAGTGAGCTGAGCAACTTTTCTCATAAAAGTACATGCTCAAAGTGGCTGTAGAGTGATGTGGTGGGGTGGGGTGGGGTCTTAGGCGATTTTGGGTGAAAACTAAAATTTTTCAAAAGTGGTCAAATTTGGTACCAAATGAAAGCCCTAAGCGAGCTGTGCAACTTTTGTCATAGAGCTGCGTACCCAAAGTGGGTGTAGAGTGTAAGCGGTACGAGCTGTGGTTGGCTTGCTTGCTACTGTTGAAAGATATCTATACATATATACCTTCAGGAGCATACATATATAAAATATAGTCAATCGGGAAAAAAAGCCACGTCAAAATTTCGGGAAAAAAAGCCACGACCGCTGTGGCCTAACGGATGAAGCTATTGCAGTAATATTTGGCGTGTAGAATGGCGACCTCAATATAAGCCCACACGCTGATTTTTAGCTTTCTATCTCTCCTCTATAGTCAACAGCGGGGTCGACATTTTTTGGAAAATTTTGTTCCTGAAAAGGCGGGAAAACGGTAATGTTTCAAAAATTCATAACTTTAGTGTCAATAGCGCTATCTGAATAATTTCTATTGCAATCAAGAGAGAACATGTTGGCTTTGTCCTCATACTATTGCAAACAGTTCAAGGTGTCACGTTGTCTCTGGGCAGGTGTGGCTTTTTTTCCCGATGATTTTGACCCATCGGGAAAAAAAGCCAGTCGATTGCGAGACCCATATAGTGAGCAGTTTTTCTGGATTTCTGGCATGATAACTATGTTGAAAATAATCAGCAATTCAAGTTTTACAAAGTAATACCGTTTGTAGGTGGACAGTCCCTGAAATGCGCAACTTTTGGACTAATATGTCACGTCAGTCGTTTTGACCGCTACACTCCACATTTCATCCTGAAACCGGCACATTTGGCCAAAAAGAGCATTACGAATTCATTGGAAAACACTATTTTGTGGTTAGCCTTCGTTTTACAGGGTTCATGCGACCTGGAAAAACCTGGAAATACCTGGAAAAACCTGGAATTTGCTGATTGATTGTAAAATTTCACCAAATTTCTTATATTTACCATTGAAATTGAAAAAATTGCCCGAATTGTAATTTTGTTTAGCCCGGTTTGTCAGCTTTTCACTCATTGTCTGTATATACATAGATTTTTCCTTGGTATGGTATTGTGTGTTTTATAGCAATACGCCTTTCCTTAAGCTTTTTTATTTTAAATTTTATTTTCATAACAGAAAACTCAAACTTTACCCTGAAGGGCGAACATTATACTGAAAATTTATCCAGGAGGTCCTGCATTTGAAAACTCTTCTACATTTGTGGGACTCCTCACCCACCCAAAATTAGCGTTGGTTGCACGATTTTTGCGTAAATTATACGCATTTAGTCGAGCTTAAAAATGCAGGCGCGTAGCCAGGGGGGAGGGAGGAATTGGGGGGAAGTCCCTCGGAAATAGTGGACCTTCCCAGAAATTGTTTCCGTACCATATTATGGAAAACGCCCATTTTTCAAAAAATTTTCGCGCCCTCGTCGAGAAATATATAAGTGCATTGTACCATCATAATACGTGTTTCGTAGCCCAAAATGAGTACCAATTACCAAATACCCTACTTTGACCAGCGTTTACATAATTTGGATGCATCAACCCAATGATAGGGCCTTATGTATTTTTAATTTCAAATTCATTAAATATATAAAGTAAAAATTCCACGAAGGTCACAAAATAGAAAAATTTCTCAGCTTCTGGGGGGTTTCGCCCCCGGACAATGTTTGCATTCCCCTGCGTGTCTACAAGTGCCCCTGCGTATCTATTTTTCGTCTGCTATTCATAGCTTAACATTAAAATTCAACGAGCACGGTGCGTAAAATGATGCTAAGAAGTCTTTTATCTGATTTAAAAAACTGCTAAAAACTCATTAACTCGACGTTTAAGTGCTTTATTGCGTTTATAACGCGGAGAGGCGATTTTTGTAAATTTACGCCGTCGAAATTAAAAATGTGTAATATAGGAATGTAAATTGCAAAAAAGTAAAAATATTAAAAAATTTTACATTCGTTCGTCATTACGTAGTTTTCAGACTTTTGAAGAAGTTGGTTTTTTACACTTTTTAACGCGAGATTTGTATTTTTAACACTTTCATAACTACTTTTTCAGATTTTAACAAATTACAGGTTTTGTGAAGATTTAACTAATATATTTTTAGCCTTCATATTTCCAAAAGTTTGATTGAAAATGCCAATAGTTTCCGCACGATGGGCACCGGAAAACCCGATAAGTTCAAATTTTTGAGAATTTTGCGAAACTGTTGAACATTTTTTGAAAGTTTTCGAAATTATATTTGAAAAATTGAAAAAGTCTAAATTTCTTTTAAGCGGTCTACATTTTTATTTGTATGTAGCTATAAAATATTGTCTAACGCTTTAATTAGTTAAAATTTGACTTTTTAGCGCTCCAGAGCAGTTTAAAATCATTGGGGTTATCGAAAAAACGATAAAAACTGGAAAAGCCGAAAAAAACTAGTTTTCCGCATTTTCCCGGAAAAACCCAGCCCAGATTTACCATTACTTTAATTATGTCGGGACAGGGGCCTTGTTGTCGTGCTTGGGTCCAGTGCATCGCTGGTTTTAAGAACCTGATACCCCAAAAATGCTCCAAAATTACGCTAATTTGATCAAAATTTAATAATATAAAACCTGGAAAATTGCCGCTGAAAACCTTGAAAAACCTGGAAAAACCTGGAAATTGAAACTGAAAAGTCCGCATGAACCCTGGTTTTAGCAAGTTTTTAAAAAATTTATATGTTTACGTTATATTTGATAAAACCTTGCCAGTTTATGCTGCAAACTAAAAAGTTCTATTTAATGCTTTACGAAGGCAATTTGCCTCGGTAAACAACAAATCTAGGGTAAATAAGCGACGCTGAACACGTTGGAACACTCAGAATTGGTCTACGCCTTCAGGATATGCTTCGACCAAAGTGGCTTTTTTTCCCGATTTTGGCTTTTTTCCCCCAGGAAATAAATCACATAGTACTCTCTATTGCTACGGTCCAGAGAAGTCATTAATACATGAAAATAATCCGTAGTGGTTGCCATTCTTCGAACTACAAGAATTTTCCCATAATTCCAAAAAATGAGTTCTACACGTCCAAAAGTTTGAAAAAATGGCGTTTTTTTCCCGATTGACTATAATAGAAAGCAAGAACAAAAAGTGCTCCTTCGTCGCATGTAAAATACATATGAGTCTTCGTAGGCAGGTTGTACATAAGCAAAAACTAGCCTGTAAAATACATAAGAGTTCCGTAGGGAGGTTGTAAATTAAGGTAAACAAGTTGCAACCGCTTAACATATGAGCCTGTCCTACAACGAGGCTCATATTGGCGTATGTCATAATACGAATAATTTGCAGATATATATTTTACTTTTATATAAATACATACTGCATAAAGCTTTTCATTACAAATTGTCCTTCACATAGCTTGTTGATCAGTCATTATAGTGTGCATATGCTCAATACGGTACGCCATGAGGCGCTCTAACTCAGAGCCAAGTGGGACGCATTCTAGGTGTTTATAATGTGAAAGTGTTTCGAGATTGCATTAGGTGTACCGTGTACCACAGCGTATTCAGGAAACATCATGTTGCATGTACAGTTCAGCTTGAGCAGTCGTAGTTCACTTCAGTCCATTTCTTCTGGGCCACAACGTCTATTCATTTTGTCCGTAATGTGGATGAAGCTGAGGTTCTTTAATGAGGCTTTAACGTGGAATGCACGGTGACGCCAATATGAGCCTCGTTGTAGGACAGGCTCATATGTTAAGCGGTTGCAACTTGTTTACCTTAATTTACAACCTCCCTACGGAACTCATATGTATTTTACAGGCTAGTTTTTGCTTATGTACAACCTGCCTACGAAGACTCATATGTATTTTACATGCGACGAAGGAGCACTTTTTGTTCTTGTATATATATATTCCCGGATCGATGGTTAATTCCGGACACCACTTTTGAAGGTCACGTTGGAGGCTTAGTGGTCAATTGGAGGCTTAGTGGGCCATTTTTAGGCTTAGAAAGGATCGTGCTTTAACACGTCTAAGCCTAAGCCACCTCTTAAACAAAGTAGAATTATTATTAATTTTTTAATTATTTTCGGATTTAACCTGATAATAGCCATGTCCTGATATAGCCCGATTCCAGAGACGAGTGTCCTGACACCCCGATTTTTAATTTTGATTTGTCCTGATTTAGATTGCAGTGTCCTGATATAGCGGAGCGTGTCCTGACATACCTGGATTTTAGGACACTTTTGTCCTGATATGACCATCGATTCAGAAATATATAGGTATATTATGTAAGATTACCGACCGAGCGAGACTGGCCAAGTCTCGTCTTTTGGGCGAGGCGAGACCGAGACTAGCAATTTAAAGCTTAAACAATTTCTTCCATAGGTGTAAGTAGGGGGGGGGGGTTGGGTGACGGGGTAAAATTGGCCAAAACTTGGGTATTTTTAGGGTAAATTTTGCAAAACTTTTTAAAAAGGTCTAAATTATTGGCTTAAAGTGTTCATTATTCCAAGAAATACACGTTTTAAACAGTATTATGGACTTTCTGGCTCAATATTGACCTTATTTTGGAGTCAGAAACATGTTGACAATCAAGTTTTCGAGGTTAAATCCCGTATCTAATGTTAAAATTACTTCACTGGTTGGATGTTTTTGGCATTAGCAATGGCTGAAAATAATAAAAATAGAAACAATTTTTGGGGGAGGTTTGGAGGGTTTGTGGGAGGTCTAAAAAGGGGACCCGCCCCCAAAATTTTGGGAGAGGATCCCCGTTACACCTATGATTTCTTTCAGTTTTTTAGCCTTAGGATTAGTATTAGGGACTTTAACACATAAACATACGTCTTCAGCAACTCGTCAGTTTATTTTCGTTACATTAATTTAAAATTTTCGCTGAAATATGTTTTCAAAAAATTTCCGGTCTCGGTCCGAGACCGAGACTTTTGGGTGAGCGAGACCGAGACCGAGACTGGTCAAGTCTCGGCTTTTGGGCGAGATCGAGACTCCCAACCCTGGCCGCTCCCCTGGTGCCACCACTGCTCCCACCCCACACATTTCGGATTTCGGCGGGGTCCCCCGAGCGGAATTTGAACCTTCTACTCCCCTCCCCCCCAGTTTCACCGGAAATTTTGGTTGGGCGGGCAAACTTCGGAAATTTGGTGGTCTACCAGCGAACATGTGATGGGGAGTATATACATATGATATATATACGTATATACCCCCCAAAATTCGGACCTCAGGAAATCCAAAAAATGGCCTAAAACGTAAAATTTTTTGTATTTTAACGCTTTTTTCGTCAAAACAAGGCATGTTTTTATCGATTTAGGAGTTTTTACACACTTTTAAAGCGATTTTAAGTTAAAATTTGACAAAACGTTTTCAAAAACGACTATTTTTCTGCACACATGCGCAGGGGGTGTATATACTCAGGGTGTACCAATTACATCCTGATTTCTGTGGGGACCCCGCAGTGCGCAAGCAAATTCAGGGGGCCGCGCAGCGCGAGCGTAGCGAGCTCTGCTCAGAATGTCAAAGTTGCGGGATTTAACATGAATTAAAAGTAACTGGTTATAATCAAAGACAATTGTGTCCTATATATATATTTCATTTCTCCAACAATGCGGGAGCTTTAAAGAGCTTCACAAGCCGATTACAATCTGCCGAATAAGGGAAAACGAGTAGGAAATTCAAGACGTGGTTGCACATTTGTTAATATTTCAAAAATATGGCGATTTTATCGCTCTTGCCTCTCCACGTCGACCCCGCCCCCGGGCTGTGCGTAGGGGGGTCGCGCAAAGTAATTTCTGGTACACCCTGTGAAGAGATATACCTTGCCCATTTATGTTTTTCTGGCTTTTTCCTAGGCCAAAATTTCTGGAGGGGGGAAGTCTGGGGGGGGGGGGTCCACCCAGGTCTGGAGGGGGGGGGCACAGATTTCTGAGAGGGGGCGAAATTTTTTTTCGAAAAATGCTTGAACGATAGCTATTTTTAATTTATTTTTTATTGCTACTGAGCTAAAAATATGCAGTTTTGAGCTTAAAATAGCTAAAAAGGCTTAAAAATCCGGCGAAGCCGGAAAATTTTTGAAAATTTACCCTAAAACCCTATTTTTCTGTTGACTTTTGAAGGCTAGGGGGCCGGCAGGCCCTAATCCTGGAGGGGGGGAGCGATTCTGGGGGTGGGCGACCCAAGTCTGAGGGGACCCACCTGTAGGGAAAAGCCAGCTTTTTGGCAAAAGTTAGTTAACTCTTTGGCCCCAAAAAGTGCTTGGTCGGGGTAACAAAAAGTGGGGGGAGGGAAAGTAAAAAAATCTGAGATGGGGTAAAGTTGGTCGAAAATTTGGGGTCCCAATCGCCCCCCCCCGTGAGACTATGCACCTATGCCGCCAGTGTATGTATTCGTTATTTAGTTATTGTTATTATTAATATTAGTTGGGGGAGGATAAGAAAAATTTTCGAGGAGGGGGGTCGTGGAGAAATCGGTTTTTCGTGCAAAAAGTGAAAAAGTGTCTAAATTTGCAGTTGTTTTGAGCGATTTTTAGCATAATATTTTGGAGAATTTTGTACTTTTCGCTAATTTTTTATAATTTTTCAAAATTATACGTATATTATGTTTGGAGTTGTTGTTAAAGTTAGCGGGGGGTAGTCTGTGGACTTACCTTCCGCAACTTTTTTCTTTTTCCAATTTCTGGCTAAAAGTTTTCAAAAATTTAGGCGTAGTTTTGAAATTTTTGGGAGGAGGGTAGCCGAAATTTTTTAGGAGGGGGGACCTGTCCATTTGGGGGGGGAGGGGCATAAACGGGGTACAACGGAGATTTGGGGGTGGGGGAGGCACCCCCCAACTTTTTGGAGGGTCCTCTGGAGACCCCTCCCAGACCCGTCCAAACCCCAAGGGGGTTTTGGCCATTTTTGGTTACCCTCCCCCCTTGTCGAGCCGAACCCCTCCCCCAGATTTTTTGTCCAGCCACACCTACACTATGGCCGTCTCCCAACCCCTTCGATTAAACACCCCCTCCCTCTCGCATTGAATAGCCCAAGCAATTTTATCCACTTTGATGCAGTTTGCTTTGCCATTTTTCCATTTCTTTCCTTACGTAATTTTCCCTACCTTCGAATCACTATCAGGGGGCGCTTCCTTCTATATAGCTGGTCATTCTTTGTGGCTGGGGAACCCTGTTTTTGGTGGGTGTTTTATGGGGTCGGATATAGAACTCGTAATTTATGGGAGGACTCCTTGGTCCTTGTAATGGGGGTCAGTTGCCGATTAGGGGGAGACCGCGCCTACCTTCCCCAGTAAAATATGCCTGCCGCTTGAAACACCCCACATTCCGTCCCTTCCTTTTCAACACCCTCTTAAAATGTCAGAACTTTGATGTATTGTGCGTTTTAAAACGTAATCAATCAAAATGTCACATAAAATTTGATTTCTTAAAACCTGCCAAATTTGTGCAATCTCCCTTATTGTTCTCAATCATCTCTTACCTCTTCCGCGCAAATCTCAGTTCAATCTTCTGTGATTGCCTGCAGTTAACAGTATTTCTTTGCAGTCACTGTTATAGTAGAATTTACTGTCCACAAGTTGAGAATGGCAACTACGGTCGTAAATGGGGAAATTGAAGAAGTGAATGAAAAAATTAGCAAAAAGTAAGTTCTTTCATTGATCGCCCTCTTAGAAATTGTGGAACTTTTGACAATACCCACGGCCCCCATAATTTCTTGCCACGGCATTGAAAACTTTGAGCCTGAGCCATCGTATTATTCTCATGACGTTGTGCGTTATTTAGGATAAGAAGTGATTTGTTGAGTTTATTGTAAAATGTCGTGGACTAAAGCTGCAATTTCCACCAGCATCATTTTTCGTCAGCTGACGAGCACGGTTACTCTGGGGCGTTGTCGCAGTTTGGGACTAGCCACGTTGCCCCCAAAGCGTTACGCTATTAAAAGGTCTGCGTCCAAGTAGTCAATGTTTTTGTTGTTTTTATGTTTTTTCTGTTGGTTTCGATTTTGTCCTTTCCAATTAATGTACGTTTGAATACGAATTTTATACTTGAGTCTAGCCTAACGTTCATACTTCGCCAGTGAATGAATGCGAAAAGACATTTGTATATATACACAATTCTTTAACGTACGTATATAGACGACACTCGTACAGGCATATATATACGCATGCCTACGCAACATTATGCAAGAAACGTAAGCGAGTAGTGTACGCACGCTGTTGTGTTGTGCAATCTTAATATGACAACCAACATGATTGCGTTGTCATACAACGCGGACAAAAATAAATACGTAATTTGTCTTACATAAAACGCAGTGATTGCGTATAACGTATATATGTATTTAGCGCTTTCTATGTATGTTTATTTTTCAGTGAACTGAAACGGCGACTAAAAGCGGAGAAAAAGGCCAAAGAAAAGGCTGAAAAAGAAGCGACTGTGCAAGCGGCTGGTGGAGATGAACCGGCTCCAGCTCAGTCCGGAGCCGCAGCGGCTGAGCCGTCCAAATTAGTGGATCCTGGGGATCCAAATGTGAGCTATACCTACAATAACATATACCTAAGTGCTGTACACTTTTTTAGAATCTTAGGAAATTGGGAAAATTGGCTAATCTGCAGCTATGTACGTATATACGTATGCAGTTTCTGGAGATTGGGACAACATAGTTTGTACTTTTGACTTCTACTTGCGGACATCGTTGGGTTTGAGTTGTAGTTGGATGCCACCGTGTTTCTGTCTTCGCTTATTGTGTAATGAAAAATATTTATATATTTTGTCTGTAATGAAGTGTTTTAGGAATATTTTAATCTGCGAGTAGAGACCATATCGGAAATGAAAAAGTCCGGAGTCAATCCGTATCCGCACAAGTTCAATGTTGGAATGTCCCTGCAGGAGTTCATAGAAAAGTATAACCATTTGGAACCTGGCACCCTGATGGAAGATGTTGAGCTGTCTCTTTCAGGTTTGTATTTATTTATCCACCTCGATTTCGAAAATTTAAATAATTAAATCAAAAGGAGGGGTTTGGTGGAAGTAGTTTGTTGGCGCGGCGGACGGTTGACTTATTTCCGGTTCGCTCGCTTTGAATTTCAAAAATATTTGGAAATTTCAAAATAAACTAAATGTGTTTGGGTGGGGAAATTTAGTCTAATTTAATTTGTGCGGTTTATCTAATTTTGTATTTGAAACAACATTACTGTATGATTAGTCTGTTACCCTGATCGTTGAATCTTTTGGTTCTCTGATTTTGTCCTACTGACTCAATTTTAGTTTGTGTGTGCACTGCATACGTTTTAGGCAGAATTCATGCCAAACGTGAGTCTGGTCAGAAGCTGGTTTTCTACGACCTGCGCGGCGAAGGTGTTCGTCTTCAGGTTATGGCAAATGTTAGGTTAGTTTGAATGTAATAAGAACCTAGGATTTCCTTAACTAGACATTTATCTTCAAATAGGGAGAATTTCACCTCTCCATAGTGGTTTTTTACTGAATTTGGACGTCAAAAAGCACTATATTTTTTACTTCTTATTTCCTGGAACAACCAACAGCTTAACTTCAACAATTAGTCGTCTAATAGTGGATAAATTCCCCATTTAATTGTTCCCCAAAATTTATAATTTTGAGTTTAACTCCAGTTGACTCATCCAGCATTTAGAGGATGGCGAAGTTAAGGTTAACATTGTCGATCTGGCTGGCCGTTGTGTCTAAGTAAGCTTCTTTTCTGATGACAATCTTGCGTACCAATTGTTGGAAAAATTTTAGCATATTTTATTGAAAGTTTTTCGCCAAAATCTGTAGTCTTCTCCCCTCTTTTCGTTTTAAGAATCAATTTCAATTGATGTTTGATTGATCTTCATCATTGGCTTTATGTTGGCTTACAATTGTTCTTCAGGTACTATGACGGAGGAGAGGATCCTTTTTATGCCGTCAACGAACGAATCAGACGTGGCGACATTCTAGGCTGTCGAGGATTTCCTGGTATGTTTTCTTTGCGTACGCTGACTTCTTTAGAGCAGTGTCCTTGCAGTCTGGGGCACAGCAATCTTCCCTCTGTGCTGCATTGACTCAAAGAAAGTTAGACAGTTTTCGGATGGAATCATTTTTGGCAATCACGCGAGAGCTCTAGGCAGGGAGCACCTGTCTGCTGTTTCGGATTATGACTCAACGTTACAGCGTTGGATCATGTGTTTCGTTATGAACAAGAGCTAGCAAGAAATACATTGTAAATGGAGGGACAAAGGTCAACGTCATTCATATAGCTGAGCACTTTGCTGAGTAGCCCGGCAACAACAACAGAAAGAGTGCTCCTGTCTGATTTTCTTTTTGTGTTTTCGTTTTTCCGCTACATAAATTATTTATTTTTCTGGATTTAATGTTTTTGGTTAATGTTTAGGTAAAACGAAAAAGGGAGAACTTAGCATTGTGCCGCGTGAAATGGAAGTGCTGACACCCTGTCTGCATATGCTGCCCCACATGCACTATGGTCTTAAAGACAAGGTACATGAATTACTTTAATAGTCAAATGGCGCGCACGTAATATCGACTTATATTGTATCGTCTTTTCTATGTATTGTTTCGAAATGTTATACATTTTGAACCCTTCCTGACTTTATTTGCTTATTTCAGGAAACAAGATACCGAATGCGATATTTGGACTTAATTATGAATGAGACAGTGAAGGACACTTTTGTCACCAGGGCCAAGATCATTAATTATGTTCGACGATTTTTTGACAGCAACGGATTTCTGGAGGTAGTTTCTCGCCAGGTTATTTTTTTGCTGTGAAGGCAAACTAAGTTTGAATGTAAAGGCTCAGCCTAATTTCAGTGTCTAGATGATATATTATCTACTTGCGGTTTTTATTGTTGTTGAAAACTGCACCGTATGAACGCTTTCTTGTGAATTTATGGACTTAGCTAAGGCTAAGTCTGTTAGTTAAGTTAAGGCAGTATTCTTTTTAATGTTTAGGTCGAAACGCCAATTTTGAGCACTGTAGCCAGCGGAGCAACAGCTAAGCCCTTCAAAACCCATCATAATGAACTGGACTTGGACATGTTCCTGAGAGTGGCTCCAGAGCTTTATCTTAAAGTATGCAGGTCATGTGATTAGTTGTTCTTGTAAGGAATAATCTTAATCTGTCCTGGGGCCAATGTTATCAACGCCTAAACCCGGGTCACAAACCCGGTTAACTTGGCTATCTTTTCCACATGAAGTTAACCTGGGTTAGCGACTTAACTGGGTTTGGTCGTTACTACAGTACAGCTCATTTCAAAGTGCGTTTGAGGCGAAGTCCCAAATCTGGCGAAATGTCGCGAAATTGGCGACATTTCGCTTCAAAATTCGCGAAATCTCCCAAAATCTTAGAGAAATGTCGCCAAAAATTAACGACATTTCGCGAAAAATGTCGCGTAATTTGCTTTTGCGACATCGCTTCAAACTCACTTTGAAATGAGCTGTACTGTAACATCGGCCCCAGGAATCTTTTCCTTCTACGTGTTTGCGTGTCTAA